>PVKN010005764.1:0-30010 GCA_004027915.1 Capromys pilorides | reverse complement strand
GGACGCTCTAGAATCAGCAGAGCCCAGCCACAAGGATTGGATCCAGACACATTCACCCCATACCTGCCCATCATTAATTAAGCTCAGTGAGGGGGTGGACAGTCATCCCCAGGCAGGAATGGCCCATGGTGCTCAAAGGCAAAGTCCAAAAAGGCAGGTATGAGGGGCAGTCTAGCCTAGGAACCATCCAGGATGTTGTGGGTAGAGCTCAGGCGGCACCTGCCAGCAAAAGAATGAAGTCAGAGGTGCGGCTGGGGGAGGACACACAAGACCTAGGACTAGAGGGCACCGGGAAGGGAGGTGTCCAGGAAGGGAAGGTGTGGGAGGTGACGCCATGCTCAGCATGCCTAATCATCAGGAAACTCCAAAGTAAAGCATAGTGAGGAGCCACCTCACACCTGCTAGGGTGGTATGATCAAAAAGACCAAAGACAGCAAGGGGTGAGGAGACAAGGAGAACGGGCACCCTTGGGCTGTCTATGAGAATGTAAATTAGTACAGCCACTACAGCAAAAAAAAAGTAGGGAGGGGCCTCCAAGTATTAAAACCAGAACCACCTCAAGATCCAGCAATCCCACTCCTGGGTATGTACCCAAAGTAAGGAAGTCAATATCATAAAGAGATATCTGCACCCCATGTTTACTGCATCATTTTTTGCAACAGCTAGGATACACAGTATTGTATTGCCCACCAAAGGGTGGATGAATAAGAAAAGGGGTGGGATTGATGTACAGGCAATACTACTCAGATTTCCATATGTATATTTTAGAGACCAGGGAGATAGCTCAGTAGAATAAGTGCTTGCCTGGTAAGCACAGGATCCTGAGTTCAATCCCCAGTACCATAAGAAGGAAGGAAGGATGAAAGAAAGAAAGAAAGAAAGAAAGAAAGAAAGAAAGAAAGAAAACATGAACAATATTTTAAAAATTGATCACATGTGATTGGAGAGAACAGTAGTGGACCCGGAGGATGGGGAGGATGGAGGTGAGGGGATCTGGGGGTGGGAGTCAAGCCAAAGGCTCAATGTCAGTGAGGAAGGACAAAGACACTCTGGTGCCCTGGGATATGCAGAGTGGCTGCTGACAATCATGTAGGGGCTAGGGCGCCGGCGCAGTGGCAAAGGACTTGCCCACATGACCAAGGCCCTGAGCACAATTTCCAGCACCCCGGAAACAAACCAACCAACCGCTACCCTGTGTTGGGTTGTATCTTTCTTTCATCTTTTGCAGTAGCCAGCAGAAAGGATTGTGGATATTTTCACCACAAGAAAAGCAGAGTTGAGATGATGGAGAAGCAGATTATCTTGCACTCCACAAAGATGTACAATTATCCTGTCTATGAAAAATAAAACCATTTAAAAAGAAAGGTTAGGAGGACCAGCGAGATAGCTCAGCAGTCTAAAGTACCTGCTTAGGCAAGCTTAGGCAACCGCAGGGACTGCAGTTCGACACTGGCACACACGCTGCAGCCCAGGGCAGGCTAAGCCAGCCATAACATACATACATACATACATACATACATACATACATACATACACACATACAGAAGTTGGGGGAAAAGAGTCGAGGACAAAGGCCAATATGAAGCAGGGTGAGGCACATGCTATCTCTCCCAGGGCTGTTAGGGTGTACCCCGTAATCATGATCCCGGCTGCTCACTCACTGCCAAGGGCTGCCCCAGTTGTACCCCACACTCTGCCTCTGTGTTGCCTTCTATGCAAGCTCGGGGATGTTGTCCCATCAGGTGACCCTATGCTTTTCGTCTCTGAGACAACAGCTCTTTAGGCTTCAGTGTCCCTGGTGGACATCAGGTTCTCCCCCACACCCGCACACCTCCAGTTCTCTGGGATAGATCCTGTTTCCAGTGGTGGGCATGTTGGGGGCAGTGTGGATGCCCAGGGGAAAATAGGAACCTGTGCAATCCAGAGGAGGGTCTCCAAGCCTTCTCCTCCTCAGGTGCTTGAGGCCAGGGGAGGCTGGCATCTCTCCATGACCCGGGCATAGCAGCCCTAGGAGTTTCTCAGAGAACTGAAAAAAGATAGAAAACCTTCCCAGGTAACATCAGGTCCTGATCAAAACCAGAACAAGATAACAAGAACACGAGCTCCAGAAGCAGCCTGGCGTGGCAGCTCTGACAGAAGTAGCCACCTTCCCAGACCAGCTCAAAACTGGAAAAAGTGTTGCCAGCAGTTGTCCACTTGCCGCCAATGTCTAGGTCATGCCAAAAAGGCATTTTTGTGCCTGCGTGCTGCACTTCTGTGCACGGTCCAAACCCATAACAAGCACTGTACAGCACTGACTCTGTCCACCCTGAGCTAACTCAGCTGGCCAGGCCAGTGGAGAAAGACTTGGAGCCAGGACAAGGTCAAGGTCCGGCCATGCCCAGGACACCTCTGAGCATCCCCTTTGAAGACAGGGAAGGGACTGGCACTAGAAGACAGCCTCAGCTCCTCCTAGTGACTCCCTAGCGCCAGAACAGGGGCTGGCTTTTCTCACCAAACATTCAAGCAGTAATTAAGATGGGGTTGTTTCCCACCAGAACTTCCTCCCCACAGGACACAGAGGACCCCTTGTCACCTGTATGACCCTTTCTGCTCACTCTGCACCTCCCTCAAAGGCCTCCCCTGCCCAGGATGGGAAGCCGGGCCTGCCCAGAAGCCAGGCCTCAGGTGTGCTGAACACTGCAGGCTGCAAGTGATACAGGTATTTTCCAGTAGGATGGGTCACCTACTGGGGACTGCTTTGCTTTCTTCCACAACCCCTACGCTTCTTAAGATGAGAAACCCTAAAGTATGTTTGGTCTTAGGAACAGAAAACAAAAGCCCTGAAAAACACACCTGTCATTTTTCCCAGCAGGACAGCATCTTCCACAGTGTGGAAGGGTGGCTCCAGGGGCAGAGCCCACAAGTGTGGGTCTGGGCTCTGAGTCTTTCCCAAAATGGACAGTGTGGTCTAATCAGAGGGTGTGTTTAAAGTTAGGCGGGACCGGGATAAAAGGCTCCAAGACAGCCCAACAAGCTATCATTAGCTGGAGCAGACCGCCCAGATTAGGAGAACAGATTCCTTTCAGCAAGCCTGGGAGATCCCTGTCAAGCAGAAGTTTGAAGAACTTACCATAAGAACCTAACGCACCGGAGCTGCTCTACACTTCTGCCCAACCTTATTATCTCTGTATCCGTGTCTATGACAGCCCTGTGAGTTTGCAGTATTATTCCAGAGTGTAGATAAAGTAAGCTCAGAGGGACTCACTTTGCCCAAGGTGATTCCACGTATAATAACAACTTATAATAATAGCCAACACTTGCATAACTTCTTGAGTGTTCAGACTGATTTTAAGATACTGAGATGAGAATGTGCTTATTAGAACATTTGACACAGAATGCGGGCCCCACTGGATCTAGCTGCCTCTTGTCTTTTTTTTTTCTTTTTTTTTTTTGAGACAGGATCTTGCTATGTAGTTCAAGTTGGCCTTGAGCTCACTTTTGCCCAGGCTGGTCTTGAACTCACTCTGATCCTCCTGCCTCAGCCTCCCAAGTGCTGGGATTACAGGTGTGCGCCACCACACCCAGAGCTTGCCTCTTAGCCTATGTTTTTAGCTCCATAATGCCACCAAAAGGGTGATCTTCCCCTCATCGCTAGGCTTTAAATAACCAGAGGAGCTGAGCGTGGTGGCTGTAACCGCCTTGTACAAGACACCTGTGACCCCAGCAGTCCAGGAGCCTGAAGCAGAAAGATCACAGGTCTGAGCCCAGCCTGGGCAACTTAGTAACTCAAGGAGACACAGTCTCCACATAAGTAAACAAAAAAATAAATAAATAAAAACTGGCCTAAAGATACAGCAGTGTGAAGGCTCTGGACTCAGTCTCTAGTACCACTTTAAAAAAAAAAAAGGGGGGGGGGTTGTCCAAAGTAAGACAGCACACAAGTAAGTGATCAAGTCTGGGTTTAGAAGACCATAGCCTTGATGTTTTATATAATTCAACTTGTAATTTGGTTTTATACTTCAGTGTGCATGTATGCCCCAGAAATATTTTATAGAACTACTAAATTATTTTAAACTTTCCTAGTATTTCAACAAGTGGTCCTAGATCTAAATGCATTCCTGACTTTCAAAATGATTTCAGGGGCAGAGTGTAGCTCCACGGTACAACACTTGCCTGGACTGCAGGAGGCTCTGGGCGCCAGCCACAACACTGACAAAAATAAAAAGTAAAGCACAATCAAACAGTGGAGTGGTTTCTTAATCTAAGGTTCACTGCAGAAGGAAGTATTTTAGCAATCAGAATGAGGTAGAATCCAAAACCCCAACCCTGTAGAGTCAAGCCTAAGTGTGTTTGAATTCTGAAGTATGAGGGCCAAGACAAACAGTAGGAACATGACCCTGCACTCTTCTGTGTGCATTTGTTTCCTCCTCAGGAGAAACCAGAAGCGCAGGTCTTCCGGAAGCTGCAGCTGTCCAGCTGCGCTGGGGCTGAGTGGCTCAGCGGTTGGAATTCATCGATGCAGCTGCAGGGTGTTCCAGGAGTGTGTGTGACTCTGCCTTTTGATTTGGCTCTGAGTCCCTGCAATACCCAGGTCAGGACAGGTTTTGTAAAGGGTATGGGCCTCATCTTCAATTACCAGGTAGGAAGAAGGAGAGCAGGGGAAATAACACCTTGGCTCCTGTAACCAAGGGTAGAGCCCCATGCCAGGCTGAGGGGCCCCTTGGCCAGATTGCAGGGGTAGTTGCAGGTCCTGAGGCTAGGCTGCAGGCCATCAGGACACAGGGGTACCTTAGAGGGGAAAGAATGTGAGACCCAGGAATCTCCAACCTGGAAAGAGGCGGTCCTCTCCCCTCCTGATTCCAGTTAACACCTACTTGGCCCTTACCCACGCCTTGTGTGGGTTCCCCTCCTAGTAGGACAGAGAAGAACACAGATTACTGCTGGCAACAGCTGACATATAGATAAGGGAGACAGGAAACCAGCTATCAGTCAAGGTTGGGCCAAGGTGGGGCCCATCCCCATACTATCCTAGGGTACCCTGATGGAAAAGCACCCAGGGTTCTCCACCCCCACTCTATCATGACCTCTTTTGCTGAGAGGAGAAGCAATTTAACTCACCAGTGAGCTGGAGATGAGGCCTGCATGGCCCTTTGGTGCCCCTGCCCCAGGGTGGTCCTAGGACATTGTGATGAGGAGTGCATTTATACATTTTTGGGAAATGGTATCAATAGTTACCTTCTGCCAGGGAGATAGATCAGTGGCATAAGCACCTTCCTGGCAAGTGCAAGGTCCTGAGTTTAATCCCTGGTACCAAAAAAAACAAAACAAAAAATCTTGAACAGTTACCTTCTCTTGTCTCTTTTAGCTGAGGTCTGGATCCCATCTGCCTATATTCTTCCTTGTGTCTTCTTTCCAGTTTCATTTTGAACTTTGGAGGTGCTATGGCCTGGATGTAGTTTGTCCAAAAAAATCTCCTGTTGAGGCTGGTCCTCAAGGTAATGGTGTTGTGAGGTGCTGGGGCCTTTAGAGACATTTGGGTCACCAGTGGCCACCATTGTGAAAAACAAATGCTTCTCACGGGAGCGGGTTAGCTCTGGCGGGAGCTGAGACCCTTCTTTCTTCCACTGGCACCTCTCTGCCTTTCCACTTCCTGGCAGAGTGGCTCAGTGATTCGACTTCATCGATGCAGCTGCAGGGTGTTCTAGGAGTGTGTGTGACTCCGCCTTTTGACTTGGCTCTGAGTCCCTGCAATGCCCAGGTCAGGACAGGTTTTGAAAAGGGCTTGGGCCTCATCTCCAATAGCCAGGTAGTAGGGAGGAGAGCAGGGGAAATAACACCTTGGCTCCTGTAACCAAGGGTAGAGCCCCAGGCCAAGCTGAGGGGCCCCTTGGCCAGACCACAGAAGCTACACAGGCATCCACACCTCGTCGGAAATGTCAAAACCAGAACCATCAGTTAAAAAATAGACAGTCTTGGGTGTTCTACTACAGTAACAGAAAGATGACAGGATACAAGTTACCCCTGGGCCCACAGATAAAACAGTGCGACATAAGAGAGCAGTTCCCCATTGCTGTGGACACCACAGATCTAGGGGATCTCACAGAACAAGAGAAAGGGTTGCTCCCTCTGGCCCAGGCCTACAGAATGCTTCCCAGTGCCAAGGACCTGTGAGCAAGGCCTGGAAAACACTGACTGAGGAAGAACAAGACTCACAAAGCAGCGAACCACCAAGTGAGGTCATGCCATACACTCTCTGAGCTCTGCCCAGACCTCTGACCACCAGACCAGTGAGAGACCCACACTGGGCCAGAATCAAAGATAGGATGACCTGCCCAGGCCTTAGAGTCACAGGACTGCAGGTTCCCCCACCTTCAGGCCTCTCTACGTCCTGAGGGGACCCTTGCCTCATGACTGCCACAGGCCCCACAGCCATGTCCCGAGGGAACAGCATGGGCCCAGGTACAGAGGCTGATGGGAAAGGATACTTTCTTTTTTTATGTGTACTGGAGATTGAATCCAGAGTCTTTACACTGAGCTACGTCTCTAGCCCAGATGTTTTTATTTAATTTTGAGACAGAATCTTACTAAACCTCCCTTATTGCTTCTGGTCTCCCTAAATGATGAGATAATATTAATTCACATTCCTGAAAAGTGCTAGGACCTAGGGATATTCATGAAAGTAAGGACCCTTTTGTCATTTCCTGTGGCCTAAAAATAAATTCCCATTTTACTGGCTTATTGCCTAAGGTCTTCATATTCCAGCCCCAGACTACACTTCCATGTTAAAAAAAAAAAAAAAAAAAAAAAAAAAAAACAGGTAAAACAGTGCAACCTAAGAGAGCAGTTCCATGTTAACAAAAAAAAAAAAAATGTACTTTTGCTTATTTGAGACAGGGTCTCATTGTGTAGTCCAAGCTGGTCCTGAACTCACTTGTGGCCCAGGCTGGTCTCAAACTCATAGCAGTCCTCCAGCCTCAGCTTCCCAAATGCTGGAATTGCAGGCATGTGCCACCACGCCCAGCCCAGACTGTACTCCTCAGCTCCTCTTTTCTTGCTGCCTGAACGCATTCTCCACTGGAGCCCGGTGGTTGCTCCTGGACCTGCAGGTCTGTCCCACGATGTCTTACGTGAGCATGCATAAGCAACGCAGAGTTCACATCTAAGCTACTTTTCTGTGTGGTACACTAGCACTGAAGGACGTTCCACTTCGTGAAACCATCAACTATCACTCTCTTTAGAACTTTTTCCTCTTGACAGACAGAAGCTCTGTAACCACGGAACAACCACTCGCCTCTTTCCTCCTAGCCCTTGGCACCACCGCTCTGTGCTCCACTCCTGGGAGGCCCTCACAGGGCGGATTTTGGTCTCTGCTCCCTCATGGCTGACTTCTCCAGCAGGGCATGCCCAGGGCTCGTCCACCCTTCAGCCCATGTCAGAAGTTCTTTTCTTCTCAGGGTTTCGTAACGCTCCCTCCTCCTCTGTCTTAGCCAGGACCGTGCTCGTGAGCGGCCTCCACACCTCCACACACACCTGTGAGTGCCGCTGTTGCAAACAGGACTGTGCAAAGACCTCATCACGACTCTGCTTTTAATTCATTGCAGTGTACATCTCATTGTGGAGATACTGGGTGATAATCACTTGGTTTTTTAATTTTTGAGGAATCGTCATACTGCTTTCCACAGCTGTCCCATTTGACATTTCTATAACAGCACATGAGTTCCAGTTTCTTCTGCCCTTTGCCAACACTTGTCTTTTCCTATTTTGTTTTTTGTTTGTTTGATAATAGCCTTTTAATGGATATGAAGTGATCTATGTTTCTCTAGTTATTAGCCATGGTGAAAATCTCTTCACACACTTTTGGCCGACTGTGTATCTTCTTTGGACATATGTTTATTCAAGTCCTTAACCTTGTGTGAATGTAGCTGTTTGTTACTGCTCTTGTTCTTCAGTTTTAGAATTTATCAATCCCTGCTAAGATATCTGATTTGCAAATATTGTCTCTCTTTCTATAGGCTGCTTTTTATCCTCTTCATAATGTCCTTTGATACACGTTTTTAATTTTTAAGAAGTCCCATTTGTGTACTTTTTCTTTGTACTGCCTGTACTTTTGGTGTCCTCTCCAAGAAATTATTTCCAAATCCAATGTTGTAATTATTTTGCCGTGAGCTTTCCTCTACAAAGTGAACTACTTTGAGTTTATTTGTATAGGTGATGTGTAGTTAGGGTCTGCTTCATTCTTTGACACGTAGATGTCCAATTTTCTCAGCACTATTTATTGAAAACACTGTCCTTTTCCTATTTGAATAATCTTGGCAACTTTCCCAAAAATTATTCGACCAAAGCCAGGCACAGTGGTGCATGACTTTAATCCCAGCACTCAAGAAGCTGAGGTAGAAGGATTGCCATGAGTTCCAGGCCAGCCTGGGCTACCTAAGCAAGTTCAAGGCTAGCCTGTACTACACAGTGAGACCTTACCTCAGAAAGGTTCTGTCTGGGTTTGCTACTCTGTTCTGATGACTATGTGTCGAGTATAGCTGATACCAACTGTTCTGACAATGGAACTTGGAAAGAAGTTTTAAAATCCGGAGTGTGAGTCAACTGGCTTTGTTTTTGCTTTTCAAGATTTATTGGCTGTTGTGAGTCATTGGAGTGTTCATGAGTTATGAGGTGGCTTTTTCAGTGAGCATCTTTTGTTCTTTCTCTTTGCAACTGTTTACACCTTTCTTTTACACCTCGAATTTAAATAATTCAAAGCCCAGCTCCATTCCCACCTTAAGTGTTCCCTTACTATTCGCACTGTTGATTTCCCCCTCTGAGCTCAACTCACCTGGGTGCCCCACCACCCACTAGAAAGTGAGCCCACCCTTGGAATAAGGTGTCGTTTACTTCAAATTATGTGCTGTGATTCAGAAATAATTTGATTCCAACTCAATCTTTAATGAGATTCTGTGACAAAAAGTTCTTCACATTTTAAAATCTCTGAAAAAGAAAGCTGAGTCTTACATTGGTGGCTTCTGACTTTTGTTCCCAGGGTAGGTACCGTGCTGTGTTTACATACAGCAGGACTTTGGATTCAGTGAAACAGTGCCTATGTGAGGCTGGGGAGATAGCTCTGTGGCACAAGTGCCAGCCTGGCAAGTGCAAGGTCGTGAGTTCGAACCTTGGTCCTGCCAAAAAAACAAAAAATGCCTGTGTGCTTGTATATTTAACTGTTTCATGCACACCTTGTTAGATTAAATCTCCTGAGAGCAGAGGTCAGGGCCTATGTATCTTAAGGCCTTTGTACCCATTGGATATTTACTGGTATTGATTGGCCAATATCAATTGTTATTAATGACTTTGATAAGCCAGTAAATATACTGTGCTCCCACCATTCCTAGAGCTGTGCCACCAGCTCTTACGTCCCCCCATCTAAGCAGGCACTTAAGCCACTGAGTTATCACTGCACCCTACAATACACCCAGTCTAAATAAGACCTAGTACTTGATTGCTCAGTGCTCTACAATAGAAATAAAAGGGTTAGCCAAGCATAGTAGCACATGCATATGATCCCAGCACTCAGGAGGCTGAGGCAGGACAATCTCACAGTTCAGGGCCAGCATGGACTATATAGTGAGTTCAAGGTTAGCCTAAACTACATAGCAAGATGCAGTCTCAAAAAACAGCAACAATGAAAACAACAAACAAAAGACACAGCAAGATTAAACTTGCCTCACTGTTGTAGAGGAGAAAGCAAGGTAAGTTCTGCCTAAAGCCTGACAGTTTGGCCTTTCTTTTCTTTGGCAAGCGACCAGGCTGGCCTTTGTGAACAGAAGGCCTCTGTGTGCTGGAATCTGTGTTCACATCTCCTTTGCCTTTAGGCCCACGTGCTGTGCCTGGAGGCTGTGCACAGACACTCTCTGAAAAGTGCTAAAATTTTTTCCTATAGGAAGATTGATTTTCTTATCTCTTAAAAATAAAAAGCACCCCTAGCCCCCTCTGCTCTTAATAGCTGCCAATCACCTATAAATGTGTCCTTCCACATCAAATAAAGTAAATCTCAGCTAAACAAGGAACTAAATTTGTCACATTATAAGGCCCACTGAATGCCTGATGTGGATTCCTGAGCCCTACACAAATCCTTGGGTAACTGTACCACTGGGGCCAAAAGGAGCTCCATGATGGGGCAAAAGAAATGCCATGATTTAAAAGTCACTTAAGGGGCTGGGGAGATAGCTCAGCAGCATTAGCGCTTGCGTGGCAAGGATAAGGTCATGAGTTTGATTCCCAGTACCCAAAAAGAGGCACTTAAATCCACTTAAACTGCAAATTCACTCCTTCGCTCACTCCCGTGTAAAGTGGCTGCTTAGGCAAGATTAGGCAACTGTAGGGACCGAAGTTTGATCCCTGGCACCACATGCTACACCAGTCCCACCCCTAAGGCAGGCTGAGCCGGCCATAACATAAATAAATAAATAAATAAATAAATAAATAAATAAATAAATGCTTTAGTTTAAAAAAAAAAAAAAATTGGAAGGGCCAGCCAAATAGCTCATCAGACTAAAGCCCCTGCTTAGGCAGAGCACAGCCACACAGCCGCCGGGTTCAATCCTCGTCCTGCTGTGCCAGCCCCACCCCTGGGGCGCACTGAGATAGTGATTAAGACAGGGCATGGTGATGGACACCTATAATCTCAGTGCTTGAGAAGCTGCAAGCAGGAGAATCACCGTGAGTCCAATCTACGTAGGGAGGCCCTGTAGACCTTGTGCTAAATTCATAGAAATAAATAAATAAATAAATAAATAAATAAATAAATGCAAATAATTGGGAAGTAGGGTAAATGTTAAACCCATGACCAGCAGATGGTCGACAGTATCTAGGCAATGTAAACCTCCTGACAATTAGGTGGCATTCTTACAAAATTCCTAAGAATGAGATAATATGGTGAGAGATGTGGTTGCTACGAAAACTTGAAAAATACATAATCTGGAAGTCAACGCCAAACCTGCACCGTTTTGTTTTCCTGACTTGGCATCAGAGTGTCGGTCACCGACTTTAATAAAATTCCTTTCTTCCTCTGCTTTCAGTCTTTCATGAGTGCTTCTCTTGCCGCTGTAACACACACAGGGGAGCAAAGGACAGAGAGAGGCATTCCAGAAATGAGGCTTTTCATTTCTGCTTATTCTCTCCTCAAAATAAGAGGCTTATTATGCAATAAATTCTTTCAACATTTAAGGCATTCCTAATTATGTAAATGTCTCTATTTGCATGTAGCTTTTACAATGAAGGAAAAATTATGAAGACCCCCCCAATCTTTTGAAAACAGCTACTTTTCTAAATTGCAACACAAATTTCACAACAATGTTAAATTGCTGTCCAAGTTTCTGAGTAATAAGGACTATTTTTTGAACACTAACTATCTACCAGGCACCATATCGGTTTTCTTCAGTGTTTTGACTGTGCCATTATCCAATTCTAATTAAATCCAAGCTCCCAGAGGCCATCCTCCATGGCCTCCTCTGCACACACACTCCCTGGCCATTGGCTCGGAATTGTGTGTGGGTCCCAGACACTCCCAGCTATCTCTGCCACCTCTCTCAAGAAGGGGAACTACAACCTGGAGCTATTTCTTTTGTTTTTATTGTTTTGTTGTGTTTTTTTCTTTGGTACAGGAGATGAAACCCAGGGCCTTGAAAGGCTAAGCAAATCATCAGCCACTAAGCTATACGTGCAAGCCAAAAGCCATTCCTTGATCAATCTCCTAGGATGTATGTGACGGATTGAGCCAAAAGTCCATAGGTGTGGCCAGGGAGATAGCTCAGGGGCACAAGTGCCTGCCTGGCAAGGTCCTAAGTTTGACCCCAGGTTCCGCAAAAAAAAAAAAAAAAAAAAAGTCCATAGATAATAGCTCCTTCTTCAGAAAATATACAAAGCCTAACCTTTTTAAACACATGCTCTCTGAAGATGATGGGTGGATGCATGGATAATAGAAGATAGATTAGATAGATAAATAGATAGATAGATGATAGATAGATGATAGATAGATAGATAGTAAATCTTGCACCACATAATGCGATTCTTTTTAAAATTTTTTATTCTTTTTGTCTTTTTGAGACAGAGCCACATTATACAGTTCAGGTTGGCCTTGTGCTCACTTTTATAGCCCAAGCTGGTCTTGAACTCGCATTGATCCTCCTGCCTCAGCCTCCCAAGTGCTGGGATTGCAGGCATGCGCCACCATACCCAGCAAATTTTTTATTCATTTTAATGCACATAATGTGATTCTGACAGCAGATCACCTATACAGTGGTCATCCCTTAAGATTATCAGGGAGCTGAACATTTTCTATTGTGTAGTATTTCACTATTCTTTTTCTCTTTCTATATATTTAGAAATACAAATACCGTTGTGTTACATTTATCTATGCTGTTTAGTACAGCGCCATGCTTCTTGCAGCCTAGGACTGCCAGCTGCACTACAGAGCCTGCTGTAAGGTAGGCTGGGCAGTGTAGGCTGTGTCAGGACTTATGAGTTGTGCACAATGTCAGAAATGCCTAAAGACACGTTCTTAGAAGATATCTCGGTCATATCTATATATGTGGCTACCTAAGTGCAGGGCTTGGGGCTACTAAATTCACTCTGCCATTTACCAATTGCCTGGTCTTGGGCAAATTCTTTCATCTTTCCTTAGAAATCTAGAACTCCTGTGAACTTCAATGTATTGCCAGAGGGTCCAATGAACCTATGTGGGTAAAAGTCTCAGTCCAGTGCCTGCACATGACAAGTGCTCAACCAGTGGTCTTCTCCAAGCTCTTTCAGGGAAGTGTTCCTATAACTTCCAATGTTCCTCACTGTGATTTTCAGTGCCCTCTCCTGCAAACCTGTGATGAGCCAGTTGTGGTGTTGCACACCTGTAAGTCCAGAACTCAGGAGGCTGAGGGAAGAGAGTTGTGAGTTTGAGACCAGCTCAAGGCCAGCCTAAGCTGCATAGCCAGACCTTGTCTCAAAAAAAAAAAAAAGTAAATAAACTTGTGATGTCCCAACATTTAAGCAGCCAGGGTAGTACAAATGTCTGCCTGGCAAGCACAAGTCCTGAACTCAATTCCTAGTACCAAATATAAAAAAAGGAAGACTCCAATATTTAAGAAGATTTTACACTGAGTCTGCCCCAACAAAACACACTCCCTGAAATGCAGCTCTCACAGCACAGCGTGGAGAGGCCACGTTGCCTGACACTGGGGAGCCCTTTACATTCAGCTTCTCTTGGCGAAGTTGCTTCAGTGGAACCTATTAGCACACACAGACCTGCGCTGCTGTGATTCATGATCCAGCTCTTGGCTTTTGGAAGGCTTTGTTTTATTTTGTTGTTTATTGCTGTTGTTGTTTTGTTTCTTTTTTTTTTTTTTTTTGAGGCAGGGTCTCACGATGTAGTGCAGGCTGGCCTTGAGCTTGCTTATGCAGCCCATGCTGGCCTCAAATTCTCCATGTCCCTTTGTCAGTCAATTAGTTTTTTGTTTGTTTCTTTGTTTCTTTTTTTGGGGGTGGGGGGTGGGTGAGCAGAATACATTTATTGGGGGAAAGAAAGCTCCTGTCCAAAAGAGGGACAGAAGGGGGGCCCAAGCGGGTTGTTCCCTTGTCAGTCAATGTGACAAGCCCATCTCAGCGCACACATCTGAAAACGCATGGCAGGCACACACCTGCGTGAATTACACCACTTGCTGGCAAGTACAAAGGAGCCAATGTGGAAACAGCCCCTTCGCCATAACTCCTGGAGGGAGCAGTGCCATGGTTCTACCAAACTCCCAGGCTGGCCTCCCCCAAATGGAATTGCTTACTTACACCACTTTTAACTTGGTTTCCTTAATTTTGAAAGCAGACATAATTTTCACTCTCCCTTTGAAGATAGTTTTTCAGAAAGTAAGAAATGATAATGTACCCGCTTTCCTCTCTCCTTTTCTTTAAAATAAAGGATTTGTTTCCAAATTAAATACTATCACTTCAGACCCAAGGAAAAACCAATTTTCAGAACTCTGTGAGGCTGGAGCAGCTGGGCTGGGCCGCTTTGCCCACAGGAGGAGCTAGTTTCCCTGCACTTGGCTGTGGATGGAGCAGCACTCCACAGCTGTGACAGTGCCTCAGCTGCAACCTGTGGACTTACCGTCCCCAGCGCTCGCCCTCCCTCAAGTTATCAAGACTTCCTGATTTACCCATGTTATGGTTTGGCTCTAGCTGTCTCCACAAAGCCTCATGCAGTCCAAGATGAGGCTTTTTCAGAAGCCTGATTCACGGTCCAGTGCTGGGATTAAGGGTGCGAGTGTTACATCCACCTGAGGCAAGTGGCCTGCATATAACATAAGGGACAAAAAAAAAAAAAAGTTAGTTCTCTCTGTTTCTCTGTCTCTCTCTGTCTCTGTGTCTCTCTGTGTCTCTCTCGGTCTCTGTCTCTCTCTGTCTCTGTGTGTGTCTGTCTCTCTCTCTCTCTCTCTTTCTCTCTCTCTCTCTCTCTCTCTCTCTCTCTCTCTCTCTGCTTTTGCTGTCTTGTACCACCATGGACTGTTGCTCCTCTGCCATGCGCCAACCTATCTTGGAGCCAGCTGATTATTGACTGAAACCTCTACAAATTGTGAGCTAAATAAACCTTTCCCCTTTGGGTGTCAGGTATTTGTCTTAGCAATGAAAAAAGTAGCTAAGACAGAATTTAGTACCAGAGAAGTGGGGTAGTTGCTATGACCACACCTAACCATGTGGGTTCAGGAGCCTTTGGGAATGGCTTGTGAGAAGAGTTTGGAAAGGTTTCACGATTCCAGCTAAAAAAAAACAGAGCTGGAATACCATAGGCCATACAGTACAGGAGATTCTGGTCAGAGCTCAGAAAACCGAAAGACCACTAGAAATCCTGCTGGTAAAGATCAGGCTCAGGAGGCTTCTATAGGGAAGCAGGACTGCAGTTACTTTTGGGCTCCACACCGCGCATGCTATGCCTTGGCAGAGAGTTTGTCTACATACTGCTCAGGTCTGGAGATTTCTCCTGAGACTAAGATTAAAAACAGCAGACCAATTAATCTGACAGAAAAAAAATCCAGTGTAGCTGAATATTGAGCTGGTGGTATGGCTATTGTTGGGGGCTTTTAGCCAGATTTATGTTGAGAATCAAGAGCAAAGAATCCAGCAGAATGATTTAAAATGTTAGTTTCAGGGACCAGGGAGATATCTCAGTGGCACAAGTGTCTGCCTGGCAAGTGCAAGGTCTGATCCCCAGTACCGCAAAATAAAAAATTAAATAAATAAATAAAATGTTAGTTTGGCTAGAAATCTGTGGGCTCTGGAAAAGCTGGTGCTAGGATAATTTTTAACACTTAAGCTTACTTGAAAGTCAGTTGACAGCCAAATTTCACACACACAAAAGACATTTTAAAAATCCAAGTGACAATAATAAGTTTATTTTTTGAAACAGTGGGCTAGGGAGACAGCTCAACAGCCTAAACACTTGCCTGGCAAGTGCAAGGACTCAAGTTTGAGCCCTGGTATTCTGTGCTATGCCAGCCCTGCATCAAGCCGGCCGCTGAAGCCAGGCATGGTGGTGCATTCCTGTAATGCCAGCACTGGGGAGACTGAGACAGGAAGATCACTGTGAGTCTGAGCTGCATAGCAAGACACTGTACCAAATAAATGAATAACAGATTTGGGGTTTTGTTGTTGTTTGTCTTTTTTTTTTTTTTGTCTTTTTGAAACAGTGTCTCACTATACAGTTCAGGCTGGCCTTGAGCTCAGTTTTGTAGCCCAGGCTGGTCTCAGACTTGCACTGATCCTCCTGCCTCAGCCTCCCATGTGCTGGGATTACAGGCGTGTGCCACCATGCCCAGCAACAGATTTGTTTTTAAAAGGTTAGAGTAAGTAGGTTCTAGTAGGAAATGGAGAAAGCAGAAGGAGATAGGAAGGAAGGGAAAAGAAAAAAATGATGAGAAAAAAACGGAAAGAAAACTTTTATAAATAAGGAGGAGAGTTTGAACAAAGGGTAGCAGAATGAAAAAAAGAAGAATCAAGTTTTATCAGGTGCTGGCACAAATTCCCTGTAATGAATGTGACCATTATGCATATCTAAAATATACCATTAAACTTAATAAGAAAAAAAAAAAAAAAAAGAACATTCAGAAAGCTTTAAGAATAAAGATATGAGAGCTGGCCAGATAGCTCAGCAGGTTAAAGCACCTGCTTAGGCAGACACAGGGGCTGGGGGTTCGATCCCCTGGACTGCTGTGCCAGCTCCACCCCCAGGGCACACTGAGACAGCCATTGAGACTGGGCATGGTGGTGTGTGCCTGTAATCCCAGTGCTTGGGAGGCTGAAAACAGGAGAATCACTCTGAGTCCAATCTACATAGTGAGACCCTATACATCCTATACACCCTGTCCTAAATTCATACCAAAAAAGAAAGAATGAAAATTAACCATGAGGCATAAAACGTAAAGTTAGATTAGTATGCTGAGCTGTAAAAGGCTTAAATCAACAGCTTCCATCATTGCCAATTTTGCCAATAACCCACTACAATTATGGAACATTGGATTATGTGTGCAAGTACTTTCTCTTAGTACAGTGAGAAGAAATTTTTTTGTACCAGTAATGATTAGAAAAATTATCACGTCTATACCCTGTGCTCTGTATAACTACTAGGAGGACAACAATATGCATTGTATCAAATACTAGAAATGTACTACTAATGTGTTTTGAAACTGTCATATTATTTCTTATTAAATTCAATAAAAAATAAAAATAAAAAAGCATAAAGACATGTTTTGAGGTGAGGTTTTGCATGATAAAGCTTGGTTTGATAGCGGAAGAACCAGAAGACTCAAGTATGTCAAATATGGGGGATACAGCTTACAGAAATACATGTTTGCTTACTGATTTACTGGAGCCGAGGCTGTTCCTTCTAAAAGCTCCTTATTGCTCAGAAGAGTATGATGGCTATTTTCCCTACTCTGAGATCACCAGTCACTCTTCCCCAGGTACCAGCTCTTCTCCTTGACCTAACTAGTATTTTCAGAGAAAGACTGTTTCTGAAATTGATACTGGAAATGAGCTTTTCTGCATGACTAGCAGGGAAACCTAGACTGGCCAATGACAAAAGATAAAACAGAACTACTCTCTTATGCAGTTCTAGCCTGGCTTGTGATAGTCACTATTGCTAACTTCATGATGTATTAAAATTATTTGTAGGGCCATCCAGATAGCTCAGCAGATTAAAGCACCTGCTTACGCAGACACAGGGGCCAAGCTCAATCCCTAACCATGCCAGCCACCAAAACCATGCGTGGTGGCATACTCTCGTAAACCCAGCACTGGAGAGGCTGAGAAAGGAGATCACTATGAGTCCAAGATACATAGCAAGACTCTGTACCAAATAGATAGATAGATAGATAGATAGATAGATAGATAGATAGATAGATAGATGGTTTTTTTTGTTTTTTGTTTTTTTTTAAAGGTAACTGGGCTAAGAGCCAACATTTTGGTCCTGGATTTCCAAAGCCAAGAAGGATCTAGGATATGAAGGGACTTTTTTAAAAAAAATTTTTTTTTAATTTTAGAGAATTGTCTACACTAGATCAGACTCATAGTGATCTGCCTGTTTATAGCCTCCCAAGAGCTGGGATTACAGGGGCACACCACATACCCAGTCTCAATTGCCATCTCAGCATTGGGGCAGGGCCAGCACGGCAAACTCAGGGATCAAACTACCGGCCCCTGCGCCTGCTTGCAGGCACTTTAACCCGCTGAGCTATTTGGCCAGCCCTTAGAAGGGACATTTTTCTACAGGATTCAACAACTTCATTGAGTCCCCTAATATTCTGAAACAAGAGATTGTTGGTCTCCAGAGCACAAAAGTTAACCAATGTCCAGTGTGCTAAATAAAAACTCAGAAACAAAGTCAGAAACAGGGTAACATGCAACAATACATATGTTACAGATTTTCAAAACAAGAATAGCTGATTATGTTACAGATTTTCAAAGCAAGAATAGCTGAATCAGCTATTCTTGTTTTGAAAATCTGTAACATATGTATTGCTGATTTTTTATTCTTGCTTATGTTCTTATTTTTCAAAATAAAATTAATTTTTTTAAAAGGTAGGGTCACAAGACAGAAAAACATTTTCTATGCTTCCACAGGAAATCACATGATCAAGCAAGACTTTGACCCATTCTAGTAACTGACACTGACAGAAGTGCTGGGAGGCTCTGCACATGATTTCAAAAGTAGCGGCTTGGAGTCTTGGCTGACCTTGATAGACAGCAAGAGGTTAATGTTGATTAACCCAAGTCTCCCTTTAGGCTGTGAACACCCACTAGAAAAGTACAATACAGCCCAAACCACATTACAATAATAGTAATGCAGGGTGGAAACAAAAAGGGGGCTCCACCCACTAATCCCTGCTGACAGTTTCCAGCTACATCTACAGACAGGTCTAGGAGGAGCCAGTTAGTTATAATTGCTATTCTAATTCCTTAAGAGCAGTATCTGGGTGTGGCTTCTCCACAGTCTCTCTTTGCATTTTGTTGTTCATGCTTTGGTCATACATGCTTCAGTCTCTTGGTAAAGGTTTATACTTTCCTAGAAACTGCCAGATGCCCGTCAAGCAGATGGAAGCAACAATCAAACTGCTCAGGATCAACTGCTTCAACCCAAAATCTGCCCAAGAGGCTCATGTGCCATGCTCCATATGATGTGTACTTCTATTCCAGAATATCATGATAATATAACTGAATCTCTGCAGGAGATAAACATGGAGGTTTAGGGAGCACAACAAATGTCTCAGGACCCGCCAGAGAGTTCAAAAGATTCATGAGAGTCCACTATTCTATCTTGGATTCTACCCTTTATAGTGACCATTTTCTACCTTTTACTTGCCTGTGTAATGTTGCCAAGCCTAAGTCAATCTGTTTCAAAGGCATTACCAACAGTCATTTCACAAGCAGTTGCCAAAGACCACGTCAGTATGGCCCTTTTTCTTCAGTCCAGACAAAATCTTGACAATTGCTGCCCCTAGTCAGATGGAAGTAGATAATAAAATAAGCTTCCTATTTTCTTTATCTAACCACAGATTGTGAATTAAAATATCTGACCATCACCACCCTGGTCAGAGATCCCCTCTAAATTATGCCTTCCAGTGCAGCTGCACCTGGTGATTCACCCTTATCAGCCTTGCTATTTGTTATCACTTATGTCTAGTTGTTCCCCTAAAGCCTTATGCAGAGATGGGGCAGTGAGCTTCTAGAGGTTGTGATTAATTCATGATTTAATATTGGGATGATGGGTGTGAGGCCTGCTCTCTGCCTTGGCTGCTGCAACTGCTGCTCCTACCTTTTTGCTCTTGTTGTTTTGCTGTTTTCTGCCTCCACAAACTGCTGCTCTCTGCCATGTGCCACCCTGCCTTGGAGCCAGCCAAGTATGGACTGAAACTCCCACAAACTGTAAGCTAAATAAACTTTTCCTTCCATAATTTGGGGTGTCAGGTATTTTGTCCCAGCAATGACAGAAAAGGAACCAAGGCACTATTGAGATCAATTCATCATCATTCACTCCTGCAACTCCCTGAACATTTCCAAACCTCCTCTTCGACCTATTTTCAAGCCTTGTCCTTAGGGAAGCATCCTTGGCAAGTAGCCCCAACTCCCCCTTACCGCACTGCCCCCCATAATCCTAGAAAAGATCACATAGCTTGTACAAGGGCTGGTCTGATCTCTAGAGCCAGAGCCATCTCTGTCAGTTTTATTCTAAAATAAACCTGTCCTGTTAAGATCATATTCTGTTTTTTTTTCTCCCTTTTTTCCCAACAACTGTCACAAATGATTTGCGAGCTTGACAAAAGTTCACAAACACTTCTTGCTATGTCTCCCGTTTTTTTTCTCAGGACAATAGAAAATGAAATGGCCATTCTATCCTCATATGCTGGTGTTATACTTAAATATGATTGAATATTTTGACTTTTTTTTTGTCTTTTTGAGACAGGGTCTAGCTATGTAGTTCAGGCTGGCCTTGAGCTCACTTTTGTAGCCCAGGCTGGTCTTGAACTTGCACCAATCCTCCTGCCTCAGGCTCCCAAATGCTGGGATTACAGGCATGTGCCACCATGCTCAGCTAGACTTTATTTTTTTTTTTAAATAAGGCCTTCATATGTAACCCAAGCTGGCCTTGAATTCCTGGTGATCCTCCTGCCTTGGCCTCCAAAGTGCTGGGATTAGAAATGTGCACCTCTACACCTAGCATACCTTGAAAACTTTAAAATCGCAAACAGCAGGGATGTGTTATTTTATTATGATCAGAAATAAGTTATCTGGGCATGGTGGCAACCACTTGTAACCCCAGCACTTGGCAGACTGAGGCAGGAGGATTGCTGCGAGTTCAAGGCCAGCCTGGACTACATAGCAAGATCCTGACTAAAACAACAACAAAATAGAAAAGAAAATCTAAGTGTTCTCAGCTCAGAATGTCTTTTATCTTTTTTTTTCTTTCTTTCTTTCTTCTTACATCTTGTTCCATCTAAAGGTAATCCATCAGGAAAAGATCCATGCTCTTGCTTATCCACTTTTGTGTACATTTTCTGACCTGCTTTAGAAATCACTATCTTCAAGAAGTAGGATTCAGACAGGTTGGTGGTTCATGCCTGTAAACCCAGCACTCAGGAGGCTGTGCAGAGGTATTTTCCCAAGTTTGAGTCCAACCTGGGCAACAAATCGAGTTGAAACCCAGCTTGAATTACGAGCAAGACTATCTCAAAAGCTTGAAAAATAAATAAATAAATAATTCAGCTTCCACTCAGGATCAACCCCTCCCAGGTGCTTCCGTTCATACCAATGCAGGGCCCGAGCTCCAATAGAAAGCTACTATTCCTACATAGTAGGCATTGTTTTTCTGGTGTGGCTCACTCAGTCCCTTTCATCCTGACTAGCAAACAAGAAGTATGGATTCTTAGAAAACAGACATCAAAAGGAAAAACAGCTTTGAAAGAACATAGCAAATTAAAATTTCTGGGTACAATTTTCATCAAAGAGAATCCAGTCGATACACTTGAAATATGTTTAGTAGTTTGGTGCAATTAGTTATGCAAGAACAATGCAATTCCTACAAAATCGTGCCTCTGTAATGTGATCAAACATGCCTGACATACTTGCTTTAACATTTAGTATGTTAAAATAAGCTCAGAGTGGAACCACTCTGAGTTACTGGGCTTGACTTCCTTCATGAAAGGGACAAGATACTATACAATGTATAACTCCTTGCTAAATAAGTGATTATGTTTCTGGGTAGCTCCTTCTAGAAACTGACTCACCAAATAAATGTTATTAGGTTTTGTGGTGCCCTCTTTCTGGAGCTGGATTCCAGGTTCTTCTCATCTCTCTTTTTTATGTTATGGCTGGCTCAGCCTGCCCTGGGGGTGGGGCTGGCGCATTGTGTGGTGCTGGGGATCGAACTGTGGTTCCTGCGGTTGCCTGAGCTTGCCTAAGCAGGTGCTTTAGACTGCTTAGCTATCTCACCGGCCCTCTTCTCATCTCAAATAATTGAATGAAACAAGCAAACATGGCAACAAAGTTTATTTGACAAAGTAAAAGTGATGAGTGAAGGTGAAACTGGCTCTGCAGAATAAACTTGAGCCAAATTTTTTTTTAAAAAAAGGAAAAAAGCAAGATTAAAGTACATCCTGGAGGACACAGTGCAGACTATCCAGAGGAAAGCCACAACAGTAAGCCCATCTTGGCGTCTGTGTCCTTTTATGTCATCCAAATCTCAAGGAAACCCGTAAGAACTTCTACAAAAGAAAGCTCTGAGAGTTGGCACTGGGATCCCAGGCCTCCCATCCCCGTCAGTCTAGGCCACGTCCAGTCTCCTATGTCATCTCCCCTGAGAGACACAATCCTCGTAATTCTTTATGGGTGCTGAAGGAATGGAGACTTCTGTCTTCTACAGCTTCTTCAAGTGGGAAGGGGCTGTAGATCCAGTCTACAGGGGATTGTGCACTCTCCAAATACCTTGAGTTATTGTGGCTCACTGCCTGGGTTAAAGGAAGAAAACAATGAGAAAATAATTAGTAACTGTTGAGCTGCCTGTTTGACAGGAGAAAGAAACTTTGCTATTAGTCTAAATATGAGGATCAGGCCAGATTTCCACAATTCCTGTAGCAGCACTGGAGCACTGGAATCTTGCTTTTTTTTTTTTTTTTTTTTAATGTATTTAGTACAGGGTCTACAGGGCCTCACTATGTAGACCGGACTCGTAGTGATTCTCCTGTTTTCAGCCTCCCAAGTGCTGGGATTACAGATGCGCGCCACCATGCCCAGTCTCAATCACCATTTCATTGTGCCCTGAGGGTGGGGCAGGCACAGTACATTAGGGATCGAACCTCTGTCTAAGCAGGAACTTTAGTCTGCTGATCTATCTGGCTGGCCTGAATCATGCTTTTTGAAGAGAAATCTCAGGTTTTGCACAGGCTCACAGGTGTAGATTGCTCCTTTGGGTGATCTCCTTCAGACCACTCTGGTGGGACTAGTTTTATTCTAGAAAAATGAGTCCATTTATCTTTTCTGCCACCTTTACTGTCTGATGAACAAGCATGGTACCTGATTTTAAGAATGGGTGGGATAACAATGGCAAAAACACACACCTAGATCATGCTGAGTTTGTCAATATGGGTCCATTAATTAGAGAGTCTGAGTTTAATGTTATAGCTTGAGTAATTAAAAAGTGTTAATAGGAGCCAGGACTATAGCTCAGCAACTTAAGTGTCTGCCTCGCAAGCACAAGGTCCTGAGTTTGATCCCCAGCACTGAAAAAAAAAAAAAAAAAAGAGTACTAACAGTTTATGTGACTGTCTGGCAGAATATGGATCAAAAGGTGGCCCACTGTGAATAAAGCAGAGATGTCTGATATTCCACAGTTTACTACTGATGAGGGGATTCACAGGCTTATGGGGATGCAAGAGTGAATCTGTCATGTTAAACCTAATCTGCCACACTAGAATGTTCTGGGAAATGTGCCCTTCACTAACACTCTAAGAAACAGACTCACGTGGGGGAGCACTGGCACCCCAGAAGAGAGCCATCACTGCTCTTCTCTATATGAGAGACTTCACAGTGGTGACCACAGCTACTCAGAAAATTTAAGGGCCATGTGTTTGATTGGATCCCAAAATGGCAGGGACCAAGTGGTACTCAAAGTGTCAGTGGCAGGTATAGGTGCTGTTTGGAGCCTGTAGCAGAACCCCACAAGGGAAATCACTTGGAGACCCTTAGGATTTTGGAGCAAAGTTTTGCCATCATCTTCCAACAACTACAGTCTCTTTGAAAAATAGGTCTTGGCCTGCTACTAGCAGAAACTGAACGCTGGAGCATCAGACATAAGATCACCATACAACCTGAGTGTCCATTATGACCTGAGTGTTATCTGAACCACTGAGTCATAAGGCTGGGTGGACACAGCAATAGTCTATCACTAAATGGGAATGGGATAACACAATCAAGCCAGAACAGGGCCAGATGGCACAAGTAAGTTACATGAACAGGTTGCCCAGATATCTATGGCTGTTATGCCTGCTACATTGCATGCTGTCTCCCAGCATGTACTTATAGCCTCATGGTGTACATCATATGCTCAGCTGTCAGAGGAAGAAAAGGCTAAGGTCTGGTTTACAGGTGGTTTTGTGTGTTGGGCAGGCACAACTCAAAAGTGAACAGCTATAGCATTGCATCTCCTTTCCAGGACATTCCTGAAAGACAGTGGTGAAGGGAAATCTTCACAGTGGGCAGAACTTCAGGCAGTGCATCTAGTTTGCATGGAAAGAGAAATGGCCACATGTGTGACTATATACAGACTCACGGCTGTAGCCAGTGCTCTTAGAGGATGATCAGGCAGTTGGAAGGAACATCACTGGAAAATTAGTGAGAAAAAAAAAAAAAACATTTGGGGAAGAAGTACATAGACAGAACTTTCCATATGGGTGAGTAGGTGAGGATGTAAAGATATTTGTGTCCCATGTAAATGCTCACCAAAAAGTGATCTCAGCAGAAAAGGGTTTTAACAGGATGAGCTGTTCTGTAGGTAACTGTCAATCTCTTTCTTCAGCCACTCTGTCACTGCCCAACAGGCTTAAGAACAGAGTGCCAGGGTAGCAGGGATAGCAGCTATGCATGCATTAAGCAACTTGGACTCACACTCACTGGGGCTGATCTGGCTACAGTCACTTCTGAATGCCCAGTATAACAGCAAAAGAGCAGTCACTGAGTCCCCAATATGACACCATTTCTCCAGGGTGATCAGCCTGTGACTTGGTGACAGGCTGATTATATTTTTTTTGTAAGAAAGATTGTTTATTTTATTTATTTATTTTTTACTTTTTTTTAGGGAAGGGTCTACAGGGTATTCAGGGTCTTACTACTAGATTGGACTCGTATTGATCCTCCTGTTTATAGCCTCCCAAGAGCTGAGATTACAGTGTGCTGCACCATGCCCAGTCTCAATCGTCATCTCAGTGTGCCCTGGTGATGGGGCCAGTATGGCAGGCCTGGGGATTGAACCCCCGGCCCCTGTGCCTGCTTGTAGGTGCTATTTGGCTGGCCCAAAGTTGATTATATTTGGTCAATTCCATCACAGGAAAGACATCACTTTGTTCTCACTGGCATAGATACTTAT
This sequence comes from Capromys pilorides, assembly GCA_004027915.1. NCBI lineage: Eukaryota > Metazoa > Chordata > Mammalia > Rodentia > Capromyidae > Capromys > Capromys pilorides. Next base: position 5,370 of record PVKN010005764.1, on the reverse strand, counting down.
CCTGGGAATGGATGTGACTTCCCTATACATAATGTTTCAGCCCAAAACTACCACCCATGAACTCACAGAATGTCTTATGGTGACATCATGCTATCCCACACAGCACTGCCTCTAACTAAGGAACATATTTCAGGGACAAAGGTGAGAGGCAATGGACTTATACTCATGGAATTCATTGATCTTAACATGTACCTCACTATCCAGAAGCAATTGGATTGAAAGAAAAGTGGAATGGCCTTTTAAAGGTGCAGTTACAGCATCAGCAAAGTAGCAATTGCTTGCAGGGCTAGGACAGGGCTCTTCAAAGGTTGTATATGCTTTGAATCAGCATCCACGTTACTGTGTGTCCCATGGGCAAGATTCACATGTCCAGGAATCAAGGGTGATATGGATACCATATTACTATTGTTCCTAGTGATCCACTAGCAAAATTTTTGTTTGCTTTTTCATGATCTTATACTCTGCTGGCCTAGAAGTCTTAGTTCCAGAGCAGAGAAGTCTTGTTTCAGAAGCACAACAATGATTCCATTAAACAAGAAGTAAGACTTCTCCCCTGGTCTCTTTGGGCTCCTCAGGCATCTGAATAAACAAACTAAAATGAAAGTTAAGGTGTTGCCAGGGGTAACTGATTCAGACTATCAAGGGAAAATTGGACTATTATGCCACTATTACGCATCCCTTAGGGTGCCTCCTATATTGTCATGTTCTGTTACTAAGGTCAACGGGAAACTACAACAACCCAATCTAGGTAGGAGGCCAAATGTCTCAGAACCTTAATGAAAAGAACCCAGATCTGCTGGAGTGCTTGCTGAAGGCCAAGAGAAAACAGAAAATATACAGGAAGGTCATCACGGCTTCTGCACAGAGACACTGGAACAGTATATAAAGTGCTTTTAGGACCGCAAGAAAGATCGGGGAAAAAGAGAGTATACCACTAGCTACAAGAATCCAAATGTGGGGGCTGGGGAGATAGTTCCATAGCACAAATGCCTGCCTGGCAAGTGCAAGGTTGTGAGTTCGAACCCCGGTCCCACAAAAACAAACAAACAAACAAAAAACAATAACAAAAAGAATCCAAATGTGAATTCAGCCTAAAAACCAGTATTCAGGATTCAGTCATTTGGTAATGTCATTGTGATGATCCAAAGTAATGTTGTGATGCCTTCACTTTAAGTTCACAGTTGAGATTGAAGTTGGCTCTGGACATTAATAATGTCTCTGTCCAGATTTGCACAAAAAGCACCAGGGAAAAGGTGTTGGACCTCCCAAGATTTATAATGATTAAAAGGAACAGGAGTAACATGGAGCATTACCCAGCATTACAACTAAGCTTCCTATGAGTCCACAGGGTTTGTCTGTGTTTGCCAAGCCAGGTGACAGTAACCTGAAGGATGGCAAGACTTGTAGACAAGTTAATTCCAAGGTAACATTTTGGAAATAACCATTCACAGTTTGAGCAATTTAAATTGAATACATCAAAGCAACCACTGCAGTCACCATAGTAGCGGTCAGTACAGTAACTATGATAACAGTTGCAATTGAAATGCCCAAGAAACATTTTTGCCTGATATGTTCAAGTGGGAAGATGACTTGTTCAGAAGCAGGAATTTCCCACCCTCTCTCAAGTGAGATTGGTGACAGAGCCATACTTTAGCTTGTTTTCTGAGTATCATAATGTGTGTAATATTTTTTAGTTTTATTTATTATTTATTCATGTTATGGCAGGCTCAGTCTGCCGTGAGGGTGGGGCTGGCACAGCCTGTGGGGCCAGGGATCAAACCGCATTCCCTGCAGTTGCCTAAGCTTGCCTAAGCAGGCGCTTTAGACCGCTGAGCTATCTCGCTGGCCCCAAGGTGTGTAATATTTAGCTGAGAAATATTATTGTTGTAACACATGATGTTACACACATGGCACTAGCAGGCAAAGAGATGTCAAGTGCTTTGAAGGTCTTGTAATGATTAGTAGAGGAATTATATTTTGTTATCTTGAGTTCCTGATTAGTTCTGGGACTAGAATATATGAGCAGGAAGTGCAGCTCATAATGTGGTCAGAGTTGTCATGAGCAATCCATTTAGTTTATCTATATGTAATTATCAGTTCTCATAATGTGAGGGAAGAAGAGAATATCTAGGTGTCAGAAGTATTTCTTGATAAGGAAAGAGGCATAAAAAGGGTCCAGCAAGCTGAGGATTCCATGAAGGTGGGCTGCCATAATAATCAAAAGGCAAAACAAAATTCCAGGTAGAATTATAGGGTCCTCCATTGTCTAGGGTTAGGTTATAAGCAAGAAGACATTGGTGAATCAGCAGGAAGCCCACCCTAAACTGAGGCATCTGCCATTGGTGCCAATGGATGAGAAACATGGTTTTCAAAAGTGCTTGCCAGACATACAGGAACCTGTGACTCCTATAATATTAATAAAGATCTTATAATGGAGTCTCTTGATATGACTGGGCCCAACAAAAATACGTTTCATACACTGCACCACTGGGTCTGGAAAGGAATGCAACTACTCTCAGTGGTGTTGGTGACTGTGCCTAATGGAAATGCTTTCGTAAGGAATTGCTATGTGGGGTAACTGGTGTTAAGCACTGTAATAGCCAAAGTGGCTATAGTGCCTCCTGTAGTCCCTTCAGGAGCCAGGAGGTGGTGTTTAAGCTCCACCTGTATATGAGGTGGCATTAGAGGAAAGAGGCGGTTTTGGGTCTCCCGATGGAACTGCATCAAAAATAAGTGAGATAGGAACACAAGCTCAATAAACCATGCCACTCGCTGAGGGTAGGCGATCCCTTAGGTGCTCCTTAATATGTATCTACATATATATCATGTATCTCTGTTCCCTAACTGATACAGAAATTATCTCCTGGATTTTCATCTTTTTTAAAAAAAGGAATACAAAATACTGGGCCAGGGAGATAGCTCGGTAGAATAAGCACTTGCCTGGCAAGCGCAGGGTCCTGAGTTCAATCCCCAGTACCACCAAAAAAAAAAAAAGTGATGAAAAAACAGCGTTAGAAATAATACAAAATTTCACTAAACAAAGTAATAGAAACTCAACAATGGTCACTGCATCACATAATGCTATCTTCAAATTAGTTGCTCAGGCTACCAGATAAAAATGCGCAAGATTTATAAGAAAATAACAAAACAATAATGAAAAAAAGTGGTAAGGGTTGGCGAGAGAGCTCAGCGGTCTAACGCTTATGCAGGTGCAGGCCAGGCACCACATCCCACACCAGCCCCACCTCATAATAGGCTGAGCCAGCAAAAAAAAAAAAAAAAAGTGGTAAGAAATTCGAAAGAAAAAAATAAGAAGCAAACGTTGAAGCATTAACTGTTCCTTTCAAAACAACAGGAGAAATCAACAGTACAATTAACCAAACTTCTGCATACATACCTAAATATAACTTTTCCCCTTCTTTCTTTTGTCCTTGTCCTCATCCTAGTTTTTCCTTCCCATTGAACAAATTCTTTCCTTTTCACAGTATCTATTATATCTTTTAGACTTTTTTTTTGGTCCTTTTTTTTTTTTTTTTTTTTTTTTTTTTTTTTTTTTTTTTTTTTTTTTTTTTTTTTTTTTTTTTTTTTTTTTTTTTTGAGACAGGGTCTCACTATGCAGTTCAGGCTGGCCTAGAGCTCACTTTTGTAGCCCAGGCTGGTCTCAAACTCACACTGATCCTCCTGCCTCAGCCTCCCAAGTACTGGGATTACAGGTGTGCGCCACCATGTCTGGCTCTTTTAGATTTTTTTTTTTTTTTTACTTTTTATTTTTCTTTCTGTCATAGCCAGCTCAGCCTGCCCTGGGGGTGGGGCTGGCACAGCATGTGGTGCCAGGGATTGAACTGCAGTCCCTGTGGTTGCCTACACTTGCCTAAGCAGGCACTTTAGACCACTGAGCTATCTTGCTAGCCCATATAGCTTTTAGATTTTAATTACTCTTTCTGGTTCTCACAGTAGCAGAATAATACAGTTTGCACATATGTATCTGATTTATTTCACTTACCAGTATAGTCTCTAACTGCATTCATTTATCTACAAAAGTCTCAACATTAATTTTTTTATAGCTGAATAGTATTCCATTGTGAACAAATACCATATCTTTTTATCCATTTGTCAGTTGATGGGCATTTGAGTTGTTTCCAAGATTTAGCTATGACAAATTGTGCTGCTATAAACATAGGTTCACATATATTGCTGTGATATGATGATTTCAGTTCATTAGGAAAAAATACTTAGGAGAGAAATAGCCAGCTTGAATGGAATCTCCAATCCAAGCTTTTGGGGGAATCTCCATACCAGTTTCCCTAATGGTTGCACCAGCCTGCACTCCCACCAACAGTGGAGAAGGGTTCCTTTTCCACCACAGCCTCTCCAGCATTTGTTAGTAGTTGATTTTTTGATGATAACCATTTTTTCTGGCATAAGATGGTATTTAAGCATTGTTTTAACTTGCATCTCTTAAATGACCAATAATGTTGAACATTTTTTCAAATATTTATTTGCCATTTGTATCATTTCATTTTGAAGTGTATGTTCATGTCAGATACCCATTTTTGGATTGGGTCTTTGAATTTTGGAGGCTCAATTTTTTTTAAATTCTTTATATGTTCAAATAGGAGTTCTTTGTCTAAAGGACAGCCCATTATAATTTTTTCCCAGTTTGTGGATTTTTTTATTCTGTTGGTGATTTCTTCTGATGCGCAGAAACTTTTCAAAAAGATGAGATCCCGAGACAGAGAGACAGACTCACACTGTTGCTCTCTGTGCCCTGGTTGGTTCATTGCCTCTGTCGCGATTATTGCTGTTCCACCACCACGAACTGGATGCTCTCTGCCCTGTTCTAATCAGCCTTGGGCCAGCTGAATATGGACTGAAACCTCCAGTAACTGTGAGCTAAATAAACCTTTGCTTCCTTAAAAAAAAAAAAGATGAAATCCCAATTGTGGATTCTTTGAAGTATTTTCTGTGCAGTTTGATTTTTGTTCATCAACTCTTTAATCCACTCCTATGTCTTCAAGGTTTCAACCTACTTTCCCTTCCAGAAGATTTAGTGTTTCAGTTTTGATATTTAAATCTTTGATCTATTTTTATTGTAGTTTTGTGCATGGTGATAGATAAGGGTTTATTTTAAGTCTCTGGCATATGTATCATTTATTAAAGAGGCTATCTTTCTTCCAACAAACATGTTTAGCCCCTTTGTCAAAATTAAAGTGGCTGAGTGTGTTTGTAATTATGTCTGTATCTTCTAATCTATTCCATTGACCCTCAGGTCTGTTTTATTCCAGTCTCATGCTGATTTTATCACAGTAGCTTTGTACTTTAATTTCAAGTCAGGGATTGTGATGCCTCCTGCCTTTCCTTTGTTACCCA
>PVKN010005763.1:0-29997 GCA_004027915.1 Capromys pilorides | reverse complement strand
GTGCTTTTTTTATTTTTCTTTATTTATTTGACATAGGATCTCCCTATATAACTCAGACTCATAGTGAAACTCCTGTCTCAGCCTCCTAGCTCTGGGATTATAGAAGTGTGCCACTATGCCCAGTTTTGGTGGCCAGCACAGCATGCCCAGTGTTCAGGGTCCATCACAATATGCAATACCAGGGATCAAACCTGGGTCCTTGCACTTGTCAGGCAGGCACTTAGACCATCAAGCTACCTCCCCAGCCTGAGATGTGTAATTTACATGGACCAATTCCTACAAGGAATATAATCATTATGGACTAAAATCATGTACTAATAAAAATTAAATATTTTCAAAGGCAAAAGGAGTTCATGTGTTTCTGAAAATAATTTGATTATCTGATACCATCAGCATTTACGTTCTCAGCCAGGAAACAAACCTATTCTCCATAATAAATGGGAACAAATGAATATTAGATCATTTTTCTAAAGCATAATATATTTACTTCGTGATGTACAAGTGTAGGTTAGTAATGCACAAACCTGGAATACTACACATTAATTAGGCTGGCAGCTCCTTCCACAGCCTATTCTACCTGTTCAATGTCTCTATAATCATCCTGATCAGTGGCAATTTCTGATACTCCTATTTTTCATGTTTGCTTTGTCTGTTTGTGTCCAATGTGTACAGCCAAGGAAGCACTCCAATATTTTTTGAATGGGTTAGAATTAATATGAAAAGGGAGTGAATTAGTATGCCATCTGTCAATGGCTCCCTTGTAGGCAAAGCCTTCAGCTCTCTGTGTAGCTCAGTGTCAAGGACACTGTGACATGTTAGCCTGATTCTCCCTTCAGGACTAAAGCACTTACTGCCCCAGCTTCTTGGAACGCTGGCACTAAGCATCTCCCCCCAGTGAAGGAATCTGGTCCAGCAAAGGAGTGCTCCTCTACTGAGAGGCTTACAGTCAATGACTGCCCCATTCCCCAGGTTCTTCATAGGCTCAAAAGAGGCTATTGCCACATTGATCTGGAGCTCAAATTCTGCTCGGCCTAATCATACTACTTGCTCTTCTTTCTCAGGTGTCAGTCCTAAGAGTATCCCTAGTAAAATTTCTACTCTTGAATTTCCCCATCACTCTCTGCTTCCTAGGGTACATGGCAGCCAACACTCCCTAGCCTCTGTTTAAGCTGAGGTCTTCTCAGATCTGCTCTATAAAATATCCAATGCTTTTTAGAGCCCAGATTGACTTCTCACTAAAAAAAGCCTGTGGACTGGAGAGATAGGGCCACAGCCCAGCTCACAAGCCTCTTTTTTTATTCCTCTGCCCCTCCTTCCTTCCCCATTACAAATATCTATGTATCTCCGTTAGAGACCTTGTTACAATCCAAGCAGACAAAATTTTCCTTTTTGGGTCCAAGGTAACTGTAAACTGAATACCATTTAGTTGAAACTGAACCCCTTTACAGGAAGAGCCTGCTTCAAATGTCTTTCAACAACTGAGCACATCTCAAGTTCAATCCTCAGCCTCCCCACTAGGCAGTTGTCCTGTCTCACACAGCAGAACCCTCAGCTCAACAGTGTCCTTGGTGTGGGCCAGTTGCTCCCCCAGCTTCTTCTGCAGGGTGGCTGTAGCACTGATTTCCCTCTACCTGTAGTTCCTTTCCACTGAGAATGGCTTTTAGGAGTGGTCCTATGAAGGAGGTAGTGCCCACTGCCCTCTGCCAAGTGCAGCCCCACTCCAGCCAGAGATGAGAATGATCTTAAGCAAGTGAATGATAGACAGAACTGAATATAGATTTGACCTGACTGTTTTTGAGTGCACAGCTGGGACAGTTAGGGCAGCTATATCATTCACCTTCAGCCCTAGAGATTCCCAACTCCTTGTAGCAAATGCCCATAGAAGACACTAGACCTCAGTCAAGTCATTGCTAGGCCACCACTGTGCACATATCACTTTAATAGTTTCTTAGCAATATAGCCCTTGCCATCCACTTCTCCCTCTGCCTGTGGAACATTCTCTGAAGTGCTAATATTACTATTTCATCCACCTCCCTCCTCCAGCCATAGCTTTCCTTGTGTTTGATATGATCAAAATCAGATGTGTTGCTATCAGATACATAATATAAGCTGCACTCTTGGTGTTTCATCCATAAAAACCGGTTGGGGACCAAAGCCAAACAGTGGCAATTTCATGGCTTCCAAAAAAATTACACCTGAGAATTAAATAAAACTCCCCCTCATTATACCAAACTCAACAGACCCTTCTGTAACCCATTGCATAATATTTTCAGAAAGACTTTTTGTAGCTGTGGAATATTTCCATGCTTCAAAGAAAATTGATTTGATGCCATCAGCAAAAATAAATACATAAAGTAGGGGCCTTATCAAACCATTTCAGAGTCATAAGCCAGATAAAATTAAGGTGAAGTCTGGCCTTAAAGGGAAAAGTTTATTTTAAAAAGGGAGCTAGGAGAAAAAGTATATACTGCCTTGCTATGTAAACAGAGAGAATTGATCTGCAGTGGAGATTCAATGAACTTTAATCTTACCCCTGCTATTTGGGGGCCTTCCAGAACCCACACATATTTGTCAGGCAGTGTTTATAAGAATTGGAGAAGCAGAAGCAATTCAGGAAAAGATTTTATTTCAGGATGGAAAAGATTAATCAAGAAATCACATGGTGTATTATTATGCAACAAGAAGTAATGGACATTGAGTGGTGAAAGAAATGACTTAGTAAACAACTTTTTTCCTACAAAAGGATAAAGGAAACAAGAGGTGGGGATGATTTCTGTGCCGCTTAAAGGGTGAAACTGGAGCTTTGGCCATCTCTACAGACCTTCAAAAGAGTAGGTGGTATTTCTGAAGCTGTAGTAAATATCAACTGTTTAAGTGTTACAGATTTACTCTAGGGCTCTTGAGAGGAATAACTTCCTTGGTTTGAGGTTCTTTTCATTGCAGCTAGCCCCCCAGAACAGAAAGATCATTTCTCCTGCTTCTTGTACTGCAATTCATTTATTGAGAACTGTGTGCAATCAGTATTGCCATCAATCGCAGCTGGCTAATGAAGGTAATGGCAATAGTAACAGCGGTAGTGGTGGCGGTTGTGGTGGTGGTGGTGGTAATGACATAAGTGATCATGGTAGACATGGGATTGTAATGGATGTAATGATGTTTATATGGTAGAGGTGATGATCAGTAGCAGTGGGGGTGCCAATGGTGGTAGAAATGCACTGGTGATTGTGATGATGGTGATACAGAAGGACTTATAATGGAAGGGCTGATGATGAATGCAGTGGTGGTAGTGGTGCTATGGTAGAGATAATAATAGACAGTGGCAATGAGAGTGAGGAAAATGGTGGTGATGTGGACAGAGACTATGATGGTAATGGAGCTAATGATGGTAAGTAACAGCAACGATGATAATGGTGGTGGCCATATGGCATTGATGATGGCAGTAGTAGTAGCAGTAGTAGTAGTAGTAGTAGTAGTAGTAGTAGTAGTAGTAGTAGTAGTAGTACTGGGAAAACATAATGTTAACACAAGGATTTGGTGAATTATATCCCTATTCGGAAGGCCATAAGATCCCAGAGCTCATTTCTTAACTTCCTTTAGTGAGTTCTCAGTGATAATATGTGGGCTTATTTATTCTATCACTCAATAAATATTTATTCAGTATCTTGTATTGCCAGGCATTGATCCAGGTACTGATGTTGCAGCAGTAAACAGAACAAACAAAACTACTTGCTTTCTCAGTGAATCTCTATTCTAAACAATAAGAAAGAGAGACAGATGAAGCAAAATAAGTATGCAAACTGTTCTGTATTTAGGGTGATGAGAAGCAATAAATAAAAAGCCAAAACATGGGAGAAAGATAGGAAGACGGGTGGGAGACCTCAGTATATGTGTGTGTGTGTGTGTGTGTGTGTGTGTGTGTGTGTGTGTATGTGTGTGTATGTGTGTATGCACGTGTGTGTGGCAGTTTGTATGAGTGTCAGTAAGTGTTTCTTCCCTTCTCTTTCTCCTGTGAGCAGAACGTAGTTCTCTGCCTTGTTAATGTTGAGCTTGCTCCTGAGATTTCCTTTGCTCAACATCAGCGGAATGTTGTGGAGCAAAGATCTTCATCTATTTATATTGCTTGGCCTGATTCTTGAGCATTGATGAAATGACATGAGACAGGCAAGCCTTGGATAGCTACTAACCTTCATTTGGGGACTCAATACAAATATACATTGAGTAAACCTGAATTCAATCCACATCTACAGCAGAGCCAAGCTGAGCTTACACTCTATCAATCAAGTCTCCGTTGAAATCAGAACTATGGAAATATATGCTTCTTGTGTGGGGGTAGTTTGTTATGCAGCCTGACTCTGGCAACTGCTGACTAACGCAGCTTAGATGCGGTTTTAAATAAAGTGATCAGGGAAAGCCTCCTTGGAAAGAAGATATATAAGTAAAGATCTGAAGGAAATGAAGCAAGTAACTGAAACAAAACAGTTCCCAGCTATAGGAAGAGCAAGTACAGAACATCTGAAATGTGCACAGGAATGACATGTTCAAGCAAGGAGGCCAGCATGTCTGCGAACAAGTGAGAGACAAGCTGGGAAGTCATTAATGAGTTTGGGGAAATTATGGGGTTGTGGGTCTTTCCACGTATGGTCTTGTAAGTCAGAGTAGGAATTTGGGGAAGGCATTCGAGAGTTTTGAGCAGAGGCCTGACATATTTGTGAGTCATATTTTGACTCACAAAGCGATTCTCTGGCATTAGTAAAAGATGACCACAACCTATAGGGAGGTAATAATGGAAGCAGGAAGACAGTGCAAGGCTACTGCTAAATTCCCAGTGAGAGATGGCAGTGGCTTGTACCTGCAAGGGAGACTGCGACAGCAATGACTTACTGTCTGGGACCATGGACATGGGATGGCCCAGACTTCATCACATCACCCCTCTAGCCTGGGAAGCTGAGGCGGTTGGGCTGAGGTTCAATGGCAGTTATCAGTAATAGCACTGAAACAGAAGTTCCCACGCCCACACCTCCAATCTGTTGCTTAGCACAGGGAGCTGCACCACTCTATCCCGCTATTGTCTTGGGGAAGGGGGGAGTCTCGTGATTCAAGAAAGAAGGATCTTTTCAGAGCAGCTCAAGCAGACACAAATACAGCCTGACAGCCTGGCCACAGTTTCTTGTGTGTGTGTATCCTTCTAGCTTTGTCTCAGTTGGCAACAAACATGTCTTTGATTTCAAGCCTCAGATAAAGAACTTGCATGCATTCACAGGCCCCCAGCTGCTCTTAATATTTCACGGTGGCCCTTAAAATACTGGGCTTCCTCCACTCTAAACCTCCTTATTTTCAGTTATTCTGGGCTACACTTGGAAACAATTTGCCTGATTCAGACACTCGGTAACTCTCCACATCCCCATGGTCCCATATTGTCCTTAACCAACTGCTTTTCTACTTGGCCTGGGAGTTCTGTGGAGTAATCAAAAAGGCAAACTTAGCACAGCATTTTTCAAATGCTTCAAGGAACATTATTTACTTCTTTGAGTTTCTTGAATATATGAAAAGATAGATAAGAGGGAATATGTATAGGTGTGTGTATATAGATATCGATGTACTAGGAGGGGATACTGTTCAGAATGTTTAAAATTGTGTTCCCTGCCTTTTTGCCCTCATGGCTCAAATCCAGGGACTCAGAGCATATGTTTCAGAGGAGAAGATAATATTTTTAAAGTCAAAAGATGACCTCAGATAAATACATCTATAAAAACATTAGGAAAGGTTAGCAAATTGGACTAAATTGGCGCTAGTCCTCTTATTTTTCAAGTAGCCCCTAAGAAAAACATGAGAAAATTTGGGACAAATTATCAGAGAAGCCAAATTCTTTGTTTCCTTCTAGTAGCAAATTGCCAGCTTTGCAGAAACACCCTGTCCTGACCTCCGGTGGCCGCCGAGGTGAGTCCATTTGGCTGAATTTCTCATAGACCTCAGAGGCCTCAGTTGTGTGCTATCATGACAACAAGCTCCACCCAGTGAAGGCAGCTGGAGATTTTCAACAAGATAAAATGTCTAAGTAGAAGTGTCCATCCTTGGCCTTGGAGAAGGAAAGGGAAAGAACAGAAGTCTACCTGAGACAGCTGGGGAGAAAGCACAGTGAAAAGACATAAAGGAGCTGGGCACTGTGACAAAGAGAGGCTTAGCCTCTTGGGGGCTTATGAAGGCAGTCCAATTTGTGGCCAAGTCATCTACACCATGTACCCAGCATACCAGAAACCAGCATAGGTGGCTCATTAGCAAAAAGAAAAAGTATGAAAGGCTGAGCTAGAATACAACCAAGCTCTCTAGAGTCACAAGGTCATCTGAAGCATCACAGTGGGCTGAGACTAGCCTTGAGAGCTTCAATTTTGCCACCTCACTCTATAGATGAGGAAACTGAGATCCCATGTTGGAGGTCATTAACTCTTATTCTCAGCACTATCTCATTTGATATGGAATGGAGTTTGTAATGCAGCTCAGTCCCAAATATAAAAGATCTATCAGAGGTGTTACAGGTTTCCCTTTTGGCAAATTAAAGTGAGTAATGTATAATTTACTGTAGGATAGAGTATTTTCTTGTGTACATGACGTGACCGGGTGGGTCAACTATTGAAGGGAGGGCATTGTCCTGTTTAGAATGACTTTAAGGATGGTGTTGAAAGATGAACTGAAATATAAAGCCAATTGAGAGAGAAAAGTAATCCTGTATCTCCCATCAGCTGATGGCAGTCGGCATGCACCAATAAACAGCCCTTTCCTGACTCTATGCTCACATAGCCCAACTTCTAGTCAAGAATGTGCATTTCTCACCTTCCTAGTTTTCTGTGCCTCCTCTGACTGTATTTCTCCAGTCATATGTCTTTCAATTAGTTGCTGTCATTGTAACTGACCCTGAGATTTCTGTAAATTCTAACCATTTTGCAAAAAAAGTCTCCACAGAGTTCAATGGTCCTCACAAGGTTATATATCTTGTAACAAAAGTAGAACTCTGAGGACAATGGGCCCAGTACTTTCTCTGCCAACTATGTCCTTGCCCCTTCAGAAAAACGTTACAGATTGCTAGCTGGATGACGAAGTTTAAAGCTACAAATGGCTATCAAATAGAAATGCCACAAAAATGCATAGGTGAGGATAGTCTATAAGCATAACAAGAGAGGAAAATGATTGCTGAAAGTTAAGAGAGAGACCAAATGGTAAATAAGAGGAAAAAAATAAATAACTACTGTATTATCTGGACAGGCAGCTGAAAAAGAAGAAATTGGTGCCAAACTGAATTGCTGTTAGGTCAGAAACCTAAGATAATAGAACATATTCAAAGATAAATACAGAATTTTTTTAAAAGAAAGCCCTCAAATCCTATGCACAAGTTTGATATTGGTCTCTTTATGAAAAAAATTAAAATGCTACCAATTACTACAAGCAGAAGAAAAAAATCTCTGCTTCTCTTCAGCAAAAAGGGAATTAATTAGCAGGCTCTCAGAGGATAAAGGAATCACTTTGAAGCTGGAGGACAAGGTTTGGACATCCAGCTGGACCCAAAGGTGCCCCCAAATGATCAGAAATCAGAGCTAGCCAAAGCCCAGGTGCCATAGATACTATATATTTTCTTCAAGTTACTACTTCTTTTTTATGTATTTGGTACAGAGTCTCACTACACAGCTCAGACTTGTGGTGATCCTCCTGTTTTCAGCCTCCCCAGTGCTTGGATTACAGGCATGTGCCACCATGCCTAGACTCAGTGGCCAGCTCAGTGCGCCCAGGGGCAGGGCTAGCTTGGAATGTGGTGCCAGAGATTGAACCTTAGTCCCTGAGTTTGCATAAGCAGATGCTTAGTCTACTGAGCTATCTCACCAGCCCGAATTACTACTTCTATATACTTAATTCTGAACTTTTTCTATACCTTTATACCACTCAAGATTCAACATCCCAAGTGCAAGTAACTAATTGGCTATTTAAATTCTGATTGTATCAGGGAACAGAAAAAGTAAGAGAACCCTTTGCCTTCTGTAATTATGTCACTACCAGGAGACTGAGATGGCTATTTCTCTCTTACTAAGAGTGTTCTCAATAGAGATGTAATAGTGAGAGAAAGGTTAACTGCTGTAACAAACAAGTCACAAGGTCCAATGACTTAACATGATAGAGGTACATTCTTTAGTCATGTAACTGTCCAACATAGGTATTCCCGATTGGTTGCCAACCTTCCACACAATTATTTACAATCCAAGTGTCTTCAATGTTGTGGTTTTACTGTCTTGTTGAACCTTGTGATCCCTTCTATTATTTGGAAGATGAATGAAGGCAGCAGAGGTATATCTACTACATAAGCTTCTTTTCCCAGATGGACGTACATTAGTATCACTCGCATTCCATTGTGAATAACAAGTCCCACAGTCGCAACTAAATGGAAGGAGACATGAGATATATAATTTCTGATCAACAATTCTACTGTCTGAAAGAGACAGTCCAACTCCTCTATGGATATTGAGTTGTCTCTGTTACAGAAGACTGTTCATAGAGATAAATTGAAGTAGGAAAGGAGTCAGATGTGTGGTAGACATAAGCCAACATAGGTTTGTTAAAAATATATTTTCAGACACTTCTATTGAAGTCCATATTATAATTTAGTTAAATTAGTTGTGTCCCCTTCACCAGAATTTATAACTCTCACAGGGTTAGGGAGGCCTACCAGCTTCCCAGAGTAGAATCCCCTCTGGCAACTCTATATGGAAATGTGGTATTTAACTGGTATTCACAAATATTGTCAGGATCATTGTTTCAGTTTGACCCAATGAAAATCCCCACTCCAAGTTATATACAGAGATAGAGGAGACCTATCAGCAGCTCAGTGAACAGGTTCCATCCCCTGCTCTGCCATCCTTTGTGCTAACTTCACCATAAGGCTGGTTCCTGTCATGGCCGCAAGATGGCTACCCATGATGGTCAAGACTAATGAGTCCTGATGCATGTCCAGTAGGAGAAAGGGAAAAACCTTTCATCTAACCATGAAATGTGACAACTTTAAGTATTCCTGGGCCAACTTAATCTATTAATCTCAGGATCAGTAACAGCAACTCAGAGAATGGCATGTACTGAAGGGCTTGGGTTAATTAGAATATATCCCTGGAACTGGGGATGAGTTTACTCTTTCGCAATCACAAGAAGAAAATTGCAATAAAAATTGAGATTTTGTAGTCAGAAAAAGGGGGAAGCACCGGCCAGATAGTTAAGTGGTCTAAAGCACCTGCTGAGGCAGAGTGCAGCAGCCAGGGTTTGATCCCTAGGCTTACAGTGCCGGCCCTGACCCGATGACACGCTGAGACTGCAACTGAGACTGGGTGTGGTGGCATGCCTGTAATCCCACCCCTTGGGAGGCTGAAAAAAGGAGAATCACTATGATTCCAATCTGTGTAGTGAAGCCCTGTAGACCCTATATGAAATACATAAAGAGAAGAAGGAAGAGGAGAAGGAAGAGGAGGAAGAGGAGGAGGGAGAAGAGGAGGAGGAGGAAAATGGATTCCATATGGTCAGCAGCATGCACTGGAGATGGAGAAGGCTTTTAGAAAGGCTGTTTAACTTTGGAGAAGTGCTAATGATTAGAAATGATTATATACCTGTATACTGAACCCAAATTTTATTCCTAACTCTACTCTCTGAAGCACAAGTCAAAACCTTCTTTCTTCTAACATCCTTTCAAGATTTCTTAAGATAGATGTTTTTTTTTGCCGCCCAGAGGTTTTCCCTTCTTTAGGCTCAGCCTCCCACCTACATTTTCATTTCCTCCTCACTTTTATCTTTCATTTACATTGTATGTTACAGTTTGAAAAAATCCTTCCTACAGGGTGATCACCAGAGCAGCACAGTGAAATGACATTTTTCTGTTCTTTCTACAGTTCCTCTTTTAATTTAGCTAACAGCTATAAGCCTAATAGAGACAGCTGCTGTAGCAGATAACTCCCTCATATCTTACCACCTTTACACATTCTCACAGAAAATTCCGATTGGCAAAGGACTCTCCTCTATGCAGCAATTCCATGACTTGGGCCTCTTCCATCATGTGGCTCTGATAATATTCAACATACAACTTCTAAAACCATCCTTTATATTTGTGTCAAGCCAGAGGGGAAAGAATATGAATGATCGTGTATGGTCAGTAGCTATAGGAAAGACCCGAAAATAGAGCACCTCACTTCTGTTTGTGTTCTGCTGACTTGAATGCAATCACATGGTCATACCTAGCTGCAAGGGAGGCTAGGAAAAATAGCCCAACTATTTTTGCCACAGATATTTAACTCTTGGTCACCATTGCTGATTTTTCTTGAGCTTACCCAAATGCTATTGGATTTATTTTATCTGGCTGTTCAGGGAAGGGTTCCTCTTTGACTCCACTCATTGCTCATTTGGCCTCTCTTTGTACCCTCTGCTTCTACTACTTTGTTCCCTGGTAGAAGTGTCTCTTTGAATGTTATCTGACTAAGACTCACCAGGAGAAGAGCAACTTCTGAAAGCAATTCACTTTTTAGAGTCAATCAATGGGGCTGACCTGTTTCAAGAATACCATAGACCAAGGCAGTTACTAATATTTCCAACACAAATTCCATTTAGCATAGGTGCTTCCTATATATTTTCCCATTTTGCTTTTCCCCCCTGAATTTGAAAGTAGATTTCCAGATAGTCTGTTGGTCCATGTCTTTGTCATAAATGCCATATGAAAAAAGAGAATAAATTGTATGGCTGGCTGTGCACTGTAAAGCTGGGAATTTAGAAAATGAACTTGAAGTCTATGTTGCTTTCATTGCATTTTGGGGCTTTGTGGGCCAGAGTATTTTCTCTGTGTATCTATTTCCAACCCATAATGCAAGACATGTAATTAGTGGTGCCTCTGCCTCTCCCTGGCAAGCTCAATCAGAGCTCATCTAAATGTACCCCACAGACTCCTCCTCTATGGAAAACCAGGGCAGCTGTTCCTTACTCTAAAGCACCACTTGCAGCCATTTATTCTGCCAAAGGATTGTCATTGGGATGTCACTAAAAGGAATTTGCTTGGGAACAGCAACTATAAATTAATGGGGCTATTAAATACTGGACGTAGAGTTGGATGTGGCTAGACTTCTGATAAAATAAACTTCAAAGAGATTAGTACCACATGGGTCAAAAAATGTATTGAAAAATCCTTTCAAAAAAGCCTGTATATAACTCAGCTTCCTGGTATAATAGTTTTAGAGCTATCAGAAATTCCTAGGCTGTTTTCTTGAGGAGCAGTTAGCTCCATCAGGGCAAGCTTCTCACCTGCTTTGCATCAGGACTGGGATACTGTGACTGAGAAGATGGCTATGTGCTGGCAGACAAGGAGCTGGAGTTCTAGCTAGGAAAGATCAAGGAGAAAAAAATGCAATAGGTCCTTTGTTTGGACTTCTCTCATCCTGGCTTAGCTCATATAACAAAGGTGCTTATTGTTCTACGTTGAAAAAATACCTAGGCTCATTCATACATTCAGATTTAGTAAGCATCTACTCTAGACCATATACTTTGTGAGTAATAGGCAAAAAGATGAGTTCTTGTCTAGACAGAGAAAAACCAAAGCTCAGGACATCTGGTGCCTTCAGTGTTGTTTAGGGTGAACAATATTGCAGGACAATGCAAGAAGCTTCTGGGCCACTAGGAAAGACAAACATGCATCAGCAATTTAGTATAATAATGCAATAGATTTATATAAAATGCAGTGTAAAGGTATTGGACCTGGATGAGGTCTCACAGATCATCATAAGCAGATTTCTACAAGTTTTTAGAATCAATATGTTCCTTAAGAGCCTCTACAAGTGGGAAAGAAACCTACAGTTCGAAGGAACAAGGGAGGAGACGACGGATAGGGACTGAAAAACTTAAAAAGGTAGAAAAAGAATTAAGTTAGGCACATGTACTGATTCCTCCCAGTAATTATAATTATTGCATACAGCAAACATATACTAATAAACAAATTCTCTAGGCCATCTCTTTGGAAGCTGTAATGTCACTGCCCACTCTCAGGAGGCATGGCCCTTTTAAGGGACTAAAGTTACCTTCTGTGGATCTTGGTCAGCTCCGATTCTTTCATAATGTACTTTTAAAAACTCTCAATGTTTTTTGAATATATAAATACCATTTCTTAACTCCTCCCTTTCACCTGCCCCACATGTACCACCCCAGTTTGGAACAGTCCAGCCAATCCAAACCGTCCAATTTAAAGATGGAGTCCTTCAGGCCCAGAAAGGGGACCACCACCACTCACAGCCCCTGGTGCCTCTAGTGTTGGTTAGGCCAAATAATGATGTAAGAAGTAACAAGACTGGTTTTAAGAACAGTGCAGTACTTTCCTTTCCGAATGCACTCCCTGAACCAGCAACATCAGCATCATTCAGGAGCTTGTTAGAAATGCACAATCCTAGGTTTTCCCAGACTCACATAATGAGAATTTGTATTTTAACAACATTTTCATGTGATTTGTACATGCCCTTAAAGTCTCAGAAACACAGCTGTGGCAGTCATGCCACATACTCCATAGCTCAGTGCCCGGCTGAGTGCATCAGCAGGTAGAAAGTTGCAGGCCTGCCAAAAGCTTCCTAGTTAAAAAGCCTGCAGAGAACTCCTTGCATGCATGGTGGAATCAATACTACAGTATCAGTCCTCTACCAATTAGGAATGGAAGGCAGTGGATAATATGTTCTGTCCTTCCCATCCACTCATCGTGCATGGACTTGATAGCTCCTCTGCTGGCATAGTTTGTCCACTGATACAAACATCTTAGCAGAAAGAATACCAAACAATCCTAAAAGATTTTGTCTGAAATCTGCCTGCTGGATCACAGTGACCCTTATCAAGTTCTACTTTGTTCCGGTGATTGGCTTGGTTTTCCCTGGCTCCTTGCCATTCCTCCACCTCCTAGTCATCCGCTGTGATTTACGCTTACCCCAGGCATGGGAAAATGGCACCCAGTAATTTCTTGCAAATAAACTCCACCTGCTTCTCTCATACAGGTTCCCCATGCTGCTTTGGGAATTCATCCAACAATCTCTACCTTTCAAAGCCCTGAATCAGACACCGATCTGACTGAGGCTGGAGTTTCAGGCCACCACTTTCTTTATTTGGGTTAGTTTTTAATCATAGGCTTGCCCTTCTCGTGTCACACTGACCATAGTCCCTCAGGGTCTCTAATTTACTTGTTTTACTTACTCTAAGAGATATGCCTCCCATGGACGATGTATGTTTATATTCTGCCACCTAGTGGAGGAACTGGGACTGCAAGGATGGAACCCAGAGGTTGAAAACAAGGGATCAATGCAGTAAACACAATGTTCTCACTTGAACGCTTATTACGTTTAGACCAGTCTCTTATATATGTGCTTTTTTAGTTCTTGTGATGATCCTATGATGAAGGCATGATACAAATTTCATGAGTTTGAGGAAATTAGGTAAATTGGTGAAAGTGACACGGAGATAAAACCAAAACTGGGGCCGGCGAGATGGCTCAGTGGTCTAAAGCACCTGCTTAGACAACCGCAGGGACTGTAGTTCGATCCCTGGCATGACATGCTGCGCCAGCCCCACCCCCAGGGCAGCCTGAGCTGGCCATAATATTAAAAAAGAAAAAAAGAAACCAAAACCAATAAATGAGGGTGCTACTCAGTGTGTTACAATTCTGGGCCACTGAGGCCCAATTCAGCTGGGGACAGCTGGGGACCTTGTGAAGAACTATGTGGAACATGCCTCAGAATCTCCCTACTGGTGAAAGGAGAAACCACAGTACTTATATACTTGCTTCTGTTCCTCACTGGTAGAGGGCTTCCTTAGGGATGTTAACTCACATAGTACTTCTGAGTGGTGCCTTCTTGCAACTGAACAGGCTTCTACAGTGTCAGAGAATACTCTCTGGAGGAAAACGTGAATTTAGGCTCTTGAGGAAGAAAGCTGCCAGCACACTGCCAAAATAAGATTCTGGTGCAGGCATGGTTGACTCCCAAATCCATCTCCCAATTCATCCATCATACTGTCTCCATAACTGTGTGTTGTATGAAGCAAACCATATGTCAGATTCTTGCCTGGAAAGTTCGTCCATGTAGTCAGGGATCTGGGCAGTGGTCAGTCAGACTTTGAGTTCTCATATTAGTTCTATTTCAGACCTGATTCTATCATCTATTTATAAAATGACATTCATATTTTCCATTGGGTTTTCTGATTCACTCTGGGTGACTGTTCTTTGGTCTGCTTCATCTCATCCCATTCAAAGCAGATAGATTGCATCAGTTTTTTGATCTTTAATCTGGGAAGGACCTTGGGCTACAAGCAGGGCTTCACAGCATCTGCTCTAAGTAGCTAGCCTATGCCAGACTCAGAGGAGCTGCTCAATATTCTGGCCCCACTTTCTCCCTGTCACATTCCCCTTTAAAGTCTCCCTTAGGTCATTTTGATGACTACATGTGAAGTGCTCGCCATTCTCTTCCTCCATAATCATAGTCTTATTCCATCACTATGCCTCTTTACGCTGCACTCACCTTCTTCCCCAGTCTAGCTTGCTGCCCTCTTTGACCTTTGGTCTTTTGTTCACTTTCCTCACTTTTGAGCCATTGTTCTTGGTTGCCCCACTTATGTCAGTCGCAAACTCTCCCCCCCCCACCACAGCTGTTAAGGAATCAGCCCTTAGATGCTTGAGAAGCCATTTCTCCTGTAACTTGTGTTAGCCAAAATTCTCTGCTCTCTTGCTCCATAGAGAATCTGTGAATGCCCAGCCAGTGACCATTCTATTTCTTTCTTGCCACAAATACACTGTTGTGCCCCCACCACCCTTAAAGGAGAAGATTTGTTCTTCAAGGGTAGCTAAGCATGTCCTCAGATCCAAGGAGGACATCTTTTTTGGCCAAAGCTGATCAAGGTGGTAGAATTTCCCTTGCAAGTAATAAATTTACATATTGTCAGATTCTAGCCAATTAGAACTAAAGAATGTTTAATGGTCGTCTCTGGAAAGAGCAGTCTTGCTCACTAAAAGGGTTCTTCTTTCTTCTGCCTCTGCACTTACCTTGTCAGCTGTGTGTAATATCTATAATTATCATAATCATCTTGGAAACATGAGGCAATACAAGAGAGCATTGGGGCCAGTGATATAGCTCAGTAGCACAAGTGCCTGCCTGGCAAACACAAAGTCCTGAGTTCGATTCCTGATACCAAAGGGAATAAGATAGCATTACAGAAGTAGCATCAGGTTTACCGAGTCCATGAGCCACTTGCTCCACCCTATAGCTAGCTTCATTTTTTAAGCCCACTTTTTTTTTTGTACAAAGTATACAGGGTCTCACTACATGGATGGGACTCATAGTGATTCTCTTGTTTTCAGCGTTCCCCTGGGGTGGAGCTGGCACCGCACACCAGGAATCGATCCCTGGCCACTGTACTCTTGCCTAAGCAGGCACTGTAATCCACTCTTAAGCCCATTTTTGTTGGGTTATCTGTTACTTAGACTTTGCAACTTAGTTTTTAAAATACAGTGGTATGCCCAGTTTTGCAAACTATTTGTTTTATGATTTGGGAAAAAATAGATGCATCTTTGTCTGTGTGAGAGAGATGGATGTGGTTATGTTTGCCACCCAGTGGGGAATTCGCCAGTGGAAGCAAAATTTTGTCGAACAATTATTTGCAAATAGAATTCTTCACGAATTGAGGCATTATGGCACTTACTTAAATAAGAATTTTTAAACTACAAGTTTAGTGCACAGATGATCTACTCACAAACACCACCCTCACCCCCATGCTGGGAATCAAATTTTGTGCCCTATGCATGCTAGATAAGTGTTTCGCCACTGAGCTAGATCTTCAGCCCTACAAGTGTTCATAGTGGCTCATATGTTTTTACTGGTCTTTGACACATTTTCTATCATTAGCATTATGATTTAAATAATATTCATACAAAAAAGCATGAACAGACACAGAAGCACACATAGATAAGCCCATCTGGCCTTTAATTAATGCCATTCCTGAACAGTCCAGTGAAATTGAATTTTTCCTACACTGAAATGCAAAATAACAAAACTAAATGTTTTTGGGAGTGTTCTAGATGTAGTGGTAATTTATGAATCACTTTAAAGCAATAAACAAGCCTATGACAAATCAATTTAGGCTCAAAGAAATTTTTTATAGAAGCATATATTCTCCCTCTGATGAAAGATTGCTTAAACTGTTGCTTGACTTCATGGAATCTATGAATTCCATGAAATTATAAGCAACATACTATATCCGTGTGTAGATGTGGATTTCTCTGAGGAAAAGACACTAAACCAGCTTTGGATTCTGAAACTAGTTTGTCATCATCCTTCTCCCTCCAAAACAAAACAGTGTATATTTCAGAAGCAGGATATCCCTAAAGAAGCATATACTTATATTTGAAGGCAATCAACCAAAACAAACAGTATTTTGAGGAGCCAATGTTCATATTCAACTTGGAAATTTTGAGCTATTGCATCAGATATCCTTATTTTCTTAAGGGCTTTGGCTTTATGGGGAAAATATGTAAAAAGGAGCTGGGAACCACCATCAGGGTTCTGCATTCTCAGCAGTTGTGGTAGATGATTTCAGTGGTGGCCTTCAATTTGTTCATGCCTCTCTGTATCCAGTTCTTGGACAGTCCTCTCCTATACTGAGTCTGAGCTTGGTTGTGTGACTTGCTCTAGCTGAAGGCATGGTGATGATGGTGACAGAGGCAGAGACTTGAAAATGCATTCTGGGGTGTTGCCTCAGCTACTGCTCCTGAAGAGCCTGTCATCACCTCCCTATGAAGAAGCCTGGAAATTGCATCAGCCTAATGAATAAAGAGAAATAGTTACCCTTGATCAGCCCAGCCTACAGCCAGCTCCTGCATAGATGCAGAGCCATGGATCTGGGTGGTAGCTGACTGTGGGTATATAGGTGAATCAGCTGAAACAATACACCTTTTTTTTCTGTATTTTAGGGAAGGGTCTACAAGGTGTTCAGGGTCTCACTACCAGATTGGACTCATAGTGATCCGCCTGTTTACAGCCTACCAAGAGCTGAGATTACAGACATTCACCACTACACCAAGGCTCAATTGCCATCTCTGTGAGCCCCAGGGGCAGGACTGGCATGACACCCCCTCCCACCCCCCGCCCAAGCCTGTTTGCAGGTGCTTTAATCCGCTGAGTTATTTGGTCAGCCTTGAAGCAATACTTCAGCTACCCATCTAAGTCCATCTTACATTGCCAACCTTGTAAGCCAAGCCAGTAGCCCATTTTCTTAAGTCACCAAGCATTGGAGTGGTATGTAATCAAAGCTAACATCCATAGGAGGAAAGAGAATGGCTGTTCTTTCTAAGCACCAGTGTTGGTTGTGGCCACATGGGGTGGGGACAGTAGAAGAGCTGTAACATTACAGCTGTAACAGCTCTGGACCATCAGGAAGCTCAGGAGCGATCCTTGAAGTGGTGGTTAGCAAGTAAGTGAGAAGGGTGGATGGCCAGTGAACAGAGAGGAAACAGGATCCCTACACTGCATGGTCACTGACCCTGGCCTAGTAGGAGTTACCTGGGACCAGAGAAATAAAACCTACATGGCCCCTCTTTTCAACCACTCTATTTCCCACCAAATGAGGGAAGGCCTAGAAGACAGAAGCAAAACAAAATTTATAAAGGACTACTCGACCCTAGTTTCTTTTTCTTTTTTAAAATTAATTAATTAACTAATTAATTAATTTGGTATAAGGTTTTGCTACACAGCTCAGACTTGTAGTGATCCTCCTATTTTCAGCCTCCCCAGTGCTGGGACTACAGGCATACTCCACCACACCCAGTTTCAGTGGCCACCATGGAGCCTGCATGGCATGTGGAAATCAAACTTGCATCCTTGCGCTTGTCAGACAGGTGACTAAACTGCGAAGCTATCTCCCCAAACCCTTTTGTTTCTTTTTAAACCATGTTTAGTGTAATTTGGCAAAAAGTAGTTTAAAATATTAAGAGTTTTAAGCAATAAGAAGATCCAGTATTATCAGAGAAGGGAAACAGAATCAAAGAAAGAAAAGAGGAAAAAAAGAGATAGCAAATATCACCCAGACTTCATCACAAAGAGCATGAAGGAAGCATCCTATTATTGACTGTCAGGGGCTTACATGCCTACCAGTCTATTTAACTTGCCTCGCTACCCCAGGAAAACTGAGGTTCAGTTTCAACTGTGGTAATGAATGTTGAAGACAGAAAGGAAGCTATAAAATGTGAGTTGCTCTAAGATTACACAGTTCCAAAGCAGCAGAAACAGAACTTAGGTCAGTAGTCATCCCACAAAGAAAAGAAACTTTGATGTGGATAATTACACTGGAAAACATTTGGGGGATTTTACTATGTGCCACACACTATCCTAAGTGCTTTACATGGTTAACTAATTTGATACTCAGAACTACAAGGTGTGATTATTATAATCATCTCCAATTTATAGATGATGAAACAAAAATACAGGCAGCTCAAGTGACTTAACCAAGATTACTTAGCTAGTAAGCAAGGAAGTAAGTCTGTGAGCTCAGGCAGTCTGGCTTCAGAGCCAACCCTTCTCACAGCTACATAATAATGTTTACCGAAACACTACCAGACAGAAATCCTATTGTTGATACTGCCTCTCTGAGGACTCTCTAGTGGCATAAACATGGGCCTGCACTGCAAGGACAAACCTTGAATGGGGATGGAACAAAACGTAAAGATCTAGTATAATAAAAAAAAAATGCCCCCTCCCCCCAATCAACATACTTTAGTTACTTAGTTGCCCAGGTAACAGTTCCTGTTCCAGTTCTGGTTATATCTTTCTCTTAAAAGCAGCTGATCACTGTAATGCACATTGTACAAACCAATCCCCAATTAACAAGCCATTCTGCCTCTGTACTTCCTGTTTGCTTATCGCATATAATCCCTAGACCAGCAGAAATCAGGACCTGATATTTTAGAAATGACACCAATCAGTGTCCCTCAGTATAAAACTAATCTGCCTCCAAATCCTGGTTGTTTTTTGGTGTTTCTGCTTGCCATTGCATCTGGTGCATTGACCAGGAAGACCAGCTGTGCCGACCTTTTTGGTCATTAGTCATGGACCTTGCAGATGGAACAAGGACCTCTGTAGGTCCTGATGTGAAGGTATGCTCTTGAGATTTCTCAAGTCCTGTTGAAGATCTGAAGGACAATTTCTGGCTCCCTAATCTAGTGGCTCACATCAGACCCCAAAGGGAGGCAGACACAATGTGTCTCTCTGTTGGTCTGCCTGCCTGCCTGCCTTCCTGATTCCGGTAAGACCTCTAGGGGTACCCCCAATTTGTCTGTCAGTCCTGCTTGGCTCAAACAGAAGAGGGTATCTAACTGTTTCCTGTCTGTCAGGTCCACTCTCAAGGGAAAGGGGTTAAAATGTGTAAACTAATGAAATGGAGAGCAGAAGCAGCAGGCTGCTAGTTCTGTTCACCAAGACTGAAAATCACTGGTCACAGTGGCTGATTGGGCCCTCACCTGTGGTTCTGTGGCAATCAACATGTAGCATAATGCAGGCCTTGCACCTTTCTTAGCTATGGTCTCTCTCTCTCTCTCTCTCTCTCTCTCTCTCTCTCTCTCTCTCTCTCTCTGGCAACCACCTTTTTTTCCATTGCACCATCATGGAGGGATATACAACATACACATAGGGAGCCAGAAATGAGAAGTAATTAGTTAAAAACTATAGTCCACGACTGAAGAAAAAAGGACTTTTGTGACATTAAAAATAAAATCAAATGCCTCCCTGTGTCTCAAAAAAAGAAGAAAAGAAAGGCCCACTCTTACTTAGAATCCTACCTTGGCAGCTTCACCACACAGCACGATTTCTGCTGACAGTTTCACTCTGTTCCCAAGCTGTGTGCCTCCAGCCAATTAAACCAATTCCAGGTAGCCATTGCCTATACTTGGCCACAGAGGCCCCAAACCTTCTGCTTCCCAGCTACAGCTGTCCTGGTTAGATGAAATCATCTAAGAGCCACCCACGATGACTGTCAACAATTTCTTCTAAATCTATTCAACACAAAAAATGTTCACATTTTAACTAAAGAAAAATTGGACTGTCAGTTGTGACAAATAAGTTGCCGTGACCCTTCCAAAGGTCACCTCACCTAAAAGCAACGCAGTCAAGTGCTTATCAAAGACATATAAAAGGGGAGCAAAGGCCCACCAATTCTGCTACCCAAAAACTTGATTTTTTAAAAAAGCACCTGATGTCTATTTTAAAATCTAGTCTAACAGACAACCACACCCTCTGGTTCTAAGTTATAAAAACTATGGACACAAATAAATACTCTGAAAATCTTCAACCTGGATCAAATGACAACACTTTTATCAGTCCAACAGGCTCAGACTAGACCAAACCAGCTCCCTTCCCCAGCTGGCCCACCTGGATCCCATAGTACCATCATCAAGGCAACTAGGATTCTTGCCTCTTGCCCCTTCTTCCAGGCACAAACTTGCAGCCAGTCCCCAAACCACTTCTGGAAAGACCTCCTCTTCAACTTAAGTGAGAATGTTTCCTTCACACTAAGCCAGTCAGCCTCCCTCTTGTTTAGCTCTGCACTTCCAAGTCTGACTTTTTCCCTAGATAAAGATGGCACCTGCATCAACCTGAAACAAACAAACAAACACAACCTTCAAATTCTAAAAACTCTCCTCCCAGAGATAGAAACTAAGTACTTGCCTCCTGGCCTGGCCATCAACCATGCCGCCTCACTATGACGCCTCCCCCCCACCCATCCATTGCTGTCAGATGTAACAGGATGCACAAACAGACATCCAACCACCCATCTGCTTAACAGCCTGTTAATCACATCGAGCAAGATCTCCATGCCATCAACAACACACCCACCACCTTGCACTATGTGGTTCCTGACCCACAAACCCTTTTGTGATTGTTCTAGATTTTAAGAATGCTTTCCTCTGCTTGCAAGTTGCTCACGTAAGCCTTCCAGCTGGGAAAATCTTAAGACAAAATGTCAGCTCACTGGAATGTAATTGTCATAAAGGGTTAAAAGAAATTTCCCACTATTTTGAGGTAGGCCCTAGCCATCATGTCCCCCACAGATAAAGAATAAAACTTCAAAACAGCAACATGTCTATAAACTATCAAACTGCTAAAAATACACCTCTCTTGCCTGTAAAGCCAGTTCAAGAACTTCAAGCTGATAGTGCTGCCACTGTTGCCCTCCATATACATTGCCTCAGTCTTTTGCCACCCACAGCCTGCTGCTACATCTGCCTGAATCTAAGAATGTCTTCTTCTACCTTCAATTGGTTCCTGTTCACCAGCCTCTCTTTGCAACTGACCTGGACTCAATCTTCCAGAGATTCAAAAACTTGCTTACCCTCTTCAAAAAGCACTCCCAGCTGACACACTAGTTTCCCAAAATGACGCTCAAGCTGCCTGCTAAAAAGACAAAAATGTTCTGCTATAACATGTGGCAAAAGCTGGTTACAAAAAAGTGACTCCACAAATTTCTTGAAGCTTCTCATTTCGAGGAAGTCCAGATCATTAAGTTTACAAAACCAATGATGCTTACTCAGGCTGTCGGTCTGTAAGAGTACCCAGTGGCCTACCTTTGCAAATACTTGGATCCAGTAGCTAAGAGCTGCCTCCCTCCCTTGCCTTCATGGTCTGATAGCCACTGTCCTGATCATGAAAGCTAACGAGCTCACCATAGGATCAAGACTGTGGGTGCCACATGCAGTGCTGGACCTCACCCAGGATATGGCTACCTGGCACCGACTGATGAGCTGTTCTAACCTCCTGACCAATGCTAAGTACACCCTGTTTATGAATGGAAGTGAGCTACTTTAGAAATAAAGTTCACTAGGCTAAATATGGTATGATGACCTTGAACTTGTTTCAAACCTGAACTCAAAACAATTTGGCTCAGAGACCAAGCCTGCTTCAGGGATGTGATTAACTGAAACATCAACCCTAGAACCATTTATCTGATACTCCTGGAAAAAATCCCCCCTGGGCCCCACCATATATTCTGAAAACTCAAGCCTCAATACTAGTACCTGTACCCCTGAAGCCAGCTCAGGCTTAAGCATCTGTGTCACTGGCCTCTGCCTTTCATTCCCTACCCACACTAAAAATATATACAGGGTCCCGCTATAAAAATCATTCCTATATATGGCCTACCTTTGGCATAGGCCACAAGATATGCAACTAACCCTCCCAAACAAGCTTAAAATTAGCTCCACAAAAGTTTAACTAAAAAATTGACTATGCCTGTAGGTACTCCTACACACAATTATAACCCAGGTACATATTCATTGCCTCTACAAGTTTCAGAAATCAGCCTTAAATCTGCTGGAAAAATTTACCTGAACCAGATGCCTTGCTCTAAATAAACAACACACTCAAAGTCACTCTGGATGCTGAGTAGTCCTTGCATGGCTGAAGCCTAAGGCCACAGTTCACAGAATTGCCCATACCTATTCTCTTTGATTTTTAGGCCTCTTCAGGCTGCTTGCCCTAGTTCTTTCTTCTCCAACCCCTGCTAGCTGTGTTTTATGCCTTAAACTCTATAAGTTGTTGCCCCAAGAAAATAAAACAATCAATCAAACACTTAACCAAGATTTAATAAGTGTCCAAGGCACATTAAACACTCTCCTAAATCAGATTAACTCCCTCACTCCCTTGCCAAAATAATGTTACAGAACAGACTGGCCTAAATTATGTCTTTTGCTAAAAACAACTTTTAAAAAACCTTTGTAATAAAACAATCTTGGGAAGCTTGGCTAGGACTCATCCTAGGATCACTGACAACGCTAATGTTACTGCTTCTAGTTGGGCCTTGTGTCAAAAAAATCACATAAGCTGTGCCCAGCAAAGATTTGCCAGGAAAACTAAAATTGGGGGAAAATGCAACCAAAA
This sequence comes from Capromys pilorides, assembly GCA_004027915.1. NCBI lineage: Eukaryota > Metazoa > Chordata > Mammalia > Rodentia > Capromyidae > Capromys > Capromys pilorides. The sequence continues at coordinate 7,054 of PVKN010005763.1, read as the reverse complement.
ATGCCCCCCACCAGCTGGTATACTTTTGTTTCTTAGTTGCCCAGGTTTTCCTCTTCCAATTCTGGTTGTTTCTTTCTCATAAAAATATGTGGTCTCTGTCGTGTATAGTTTGTCACTGTAAAGACCATTGTATAAAGCAATCCCTAATTAATAAGCCATTCTGTCTCTGTACTTCCTAGTTGCTTATACCATATAATCTCTAGGCCACCAGAGATCAGGGCCTGATATTAGGTAATATTAACAATCAGTGCTCAGTGGCACAAAATAAATTTGACTCTAAATACTGAGTATTGTTTTGATGCTTCTGCTTACTATCATACTAGAAAAGCAGGAAAATCCACAAGAAAAATGCAGCAGGGATTCTTAGGACCACTGTCCAAATCATCCTGTGTATATAAGTGCATGGTTTTGCCCCTGTCATGTCTCCTAATTTTTCTGCTTATTGACTCTTCTTTATTTAATCCTTTAGTTCTTGATTTTCATTTAGCTATGTGCCGAAGGAGAGTCACCTAGAGAGAAAACATTCTCTCAGGCTTTCACAGAGAGTAAATTGGTCAAGCAATGGCTGTGACTCATCCAGATGGCTGATATTGACAACAGTTCGACAAAAAGCACTGTACATGGTTTCAAAGTAAATCCTGAGGGGATTTGACTGATCTTGTCAGATACAAAAGTTACATGCTTTGTCATATAGGTTTTGCTTATATAACTTGGCCTTAACCACCCAGCAGAAAAGTTTAACTATGAGGTATAAAAAGTAAAGCCAGATTAGTATGCTGAGCTGTAAAAGGCTTAAATCCACAGCTTCTGACATTGCCAGTTCTGCTGATAACCCACTACTATTATGGAATATTGCTCTTTGTATACAACTACTTTCTCTTAGCTCAGTGAGAAGAAATATTCATACTAATAGTGATTAGAAAAGTTAACATGTCTGCATCTTGTACTCTGAGCAACTACTATGAAGACAACAATATGTATTATATTAACTATTGTGGCTGTCCTACTAACATGTTTTGAAACTGTCTCATTGATATTTCTTTCTTATTAAAATTAATAAAATTTTAAAAAAGAAATGACCATAAGAAAAGAAAAAATAAAAATGCCATGGTGTCTCCTGGAGTGTAGGCAAAAGCAGTAAAATCCAGTAATAAGACTTGACTGACTTACCCATTTCCACAACCAAGAACATTGGTCATCACTGAAAAAAACATGTATGGCTTCTATTTTCATTGGCTGAACATTTGGAAGCTGGAAGAGACTACTAAGAGCTAGTTAACAAAAAAGTGGGGGGATTGCATGGGGGAAAATAAGGGCTTGGAGATAAGACTAGATAGACAAGTAGAGGTGAGCCATAAAGGAGGAGGTGCTCCTCTTTGGTTAAGGGGTTGCATTACTGACTACATAGCTGCTAAATTATGTTTAACTCCAATGGAAGCTACAAGTGTTTTGGAATGTGAATTTCTAGAGGGTTCTTATTGTTTAGATCTTAGATAATAATCCAAGAAAGAAAAGGTAAAATACTTTATAGTCAATTAATTTAGAAATCTGTTCAGTTTTGGAGTTCTTTGAAAGAAAACCACATTCACCTCCAGTTTCCACCAGCCTTAATCTTTTCTGATTTATCTTCCCAATCACTAACACTTAGGCACTTCAAGGCAAGAGACATCAGTAATAAGTGTAGCATGAGGATTTATTAAAAACTAGGGGATGACTGGGGAGATAGTTCAGTGGTCTAAGTGCCTGCTTGGCAAGCACAAGGTCCCAAGTTTGATCCCCAGTACCATGTGCTGTGCTGGCCCTGAAACCAGGCATGGTGGCACCTACCTGTAATCCCAGTACTGGGGAGGCTGAGAAGAGAGGATCACTATGAGTCTGAATTGTGTAGTAAGACCCTGTATCAAAAGAATTTTAAAAAGTGGCGCAGAAAATATGAAAGGAAAAGCTTTGATGTGGATGTTAGTGCTCATTTCTGTAATATCAATCCAGCTGGAATAAGAAAACTGTGACTTTGGCTATCTGGGGAGATTGTGTGTGTGGGAAATTTCTGGAACACTCTCTGCAGAGAGTTTCAGCATCAGATCACCTGTACCCATACCACATAAAACAGGAGAAAGGAATATGAAGTCCTTGCTTTCTCTGCAGTATGAAGTGTTTCTAAGGAGTGTTAATACTGTTCAGAACCCTAAGGTGTATATTTAAATTGCTGCAATGGAAGTTAAAGGTAAGGAAAGAAACACAAGGTTTACAAGGGGAGAATTCCAGAAGTAACCATGGAAACTGATCCAAGGTCTTCCAAATAGTGTCACATTGAACTGAGAGACAACAAGTTCCATTAGTGGGAAACGAAACCCTATAGCAGAGAAGTTGAGCAAAAGAGTGAAATGAATTGAAAATTGATGAAGCAGTGCTTAATAACCAAGTGTACAAGACTCAGAGGGCAGTGAAAACTGAAGGTAGCAGAAACTAACTGCTTCTGGAAATGAAAAATGCAATATAGGTATATTTTCAGTAGTCTTTCTGTCTGCAAACTGTATTCCAGTCACACGTTTAGCCCTGGGCTCTTCAGGCATAGCTTCACCAGATTTCAAGACTTTATCCATTCTCATACATTTATTTATCAGTTCATTTTTTAATTCAACAGTTGCATTCCTTCATTCATTCTATATTTATTGAGTACTACCATGTGCCAGATACTCTCCTAGTACTAAAGATATTGCAGTAAGAATGAGAGATATTATTGCCTGCCTTTACACAGCTTGCTATGTAGCTTACACTGCACTCAGCAATATAGAGGATTCAGAGAACCAAACTGACGTTTTCCTGCAACTTCTATAGGAGCATAAAATATATGCATAGTAAGAATTAGATACTTATATAAGAGCAGTGTCAGAATTCTGGGCTATGATATTAACAATGTCCAAGGCCATGTATTTGCAAGTTTCCATCTTATCACTGTGCAAGCTCATTCTCAACCTTGACTCCAGCTCTTTAATCCATTTTGAGGTTCTTTTGTGAGGGTAATCCTTCATGACGTGAATATCTTGAAATAAATCTACACACTCCCTGTCTACATTTCACTCATCTCTCCAACTGTATCTCCAAGGACAAATTTAGTTTTAGGTGCACTTCAAAATCCATTCAAAGAAGCAGTGGAGTGAGTAAAAATATATTTTTGAATCTAGTTACTTATAGGGGACCATAAATGGTAGACCATAAATGGCTCAGGGCACACGCAACCCTGAGCCAGAGCTGAGCCTCTAGGTTCTACCACAGGATTTCTTACTCTTGCTTTGAAGTTGATCCCATGCTAAGCACACTTGCAATCAAAATAAAGCCTAAAATTCCTGCCTTCCTGAAGAATAAGAAAAGGTATGGTTAGAAGAGAGAAAAAATGAGATGTGAGTATCAGCCATAACCATGGATCTTTCACCAATGACCATGTGAAAATAGGACGGAACTGTACCTAGCATTATCCCCTTTCTTTTCTAAGTAACACAAGATGGCTAGTTCTTCACATGGAAGACTGCTGTGTTCACTGAAGAAAGTGACCATTTGGTTATAAAAGTGAGGAGTTTTTTTTCAGTCTTTGGCTGCACAATCTTCAAGATGGTCTGGTGTGAAAAGCTGTGTGATAGGAGAGGAGAAGATTATTTGGGAAAAGGTCAATAATATTTTCATGGGGCGCATTTCTTTTCTATTTTGTCTCCACCTTATTCACTGCCAGCAGAGAAACACAACTTAAAGAACCAAAGAAAACTATTGCATGATCCTGAGCTATTCTTCACCCAATGACAGCTAAACTTGAAGAAAGTAGGATTGGGACAAACTCCTGGAGTTCTTGGCAAGGTCGGTGGATGGACTATTCTCAAGTAAAACTGTGGCTGTCGTGAAGAGGGAATGCAAACCCTGGTTCATGTCAGTGTTGTTAGATTTCTCAGGGAATCCAAATAATTTTCACCTCACTGAGTTTTAATGGTAACTAGATGATGAAGTACTCAATTGTCAAAAATTTTAATTAGGAAGGAAGGAAATGGAGTCTTCAACATTCCTTTCTTGTTTCCTTTTCTCTGAGGTGGAGGTCATTATTGCAGTTGGCTACCTTCACCACAGTGTTCTATTTTTGTCTTATATGATAAGGGGAAGGCAGAGAATGAAGCCCCTATTTCTGGCCCAGACTCACGGCTTTATAGGTGGCCCAATTCTTACCATTCCAAAAGTTAGTAACTTAAAACAACCATTTCCTGGCTTATGATTCTGAGAGTTAGCAATTTGGTCTGGGATCCACTGGGTAGCTTTTCTAATGGCCTCACCTGGCATTATCCATACAGTCACAGGAGGCGAGAGGTGTTTGCTTGGTCTAGAGTGGCTTCACTCATGTGCTTTGGAGTTTTGGTGGCTAGTGCTTGGGACAATGTGGGTCATCAGGCCACACATCTTAGACAGGCTCAAATTGATTAATACAAAAGATTCTCAGACCTACTGAAGGTAAAAGAGAGGATAAACCCAGTCAAAAAAGACTTCAAGAGATAGACAGCAGATAGATAGATAGATAGATAGATAGATAGATAGATAGATAGATAGATAGATTATATTTTGACACATACATGCTACGCTCCTTTGATAACTATTCATGCTAGTACAGATTTGGACATATTTTTTCCCAAAACAATGTTGATTAGGAATAGTCAAATAAAAGTCCTAATCTTGACTCACTCATTTGATAGGAAGTTTTCACATCACTTTATAAACTAATCCGTGCACTCCCCTATAATACACATATTCATAGTATTTTCAAGCTAAACAAGTATTAAGAAGTGATAATATTTTCTTTTTACTCTTTTACTTTTACATTATCTATCGATCTACTCCTATAGATTGTTCTAGGTAACAAGCATTATACTGGAGATCACAAAAACTATGGTGATGTTTACAAGAGGGATTGTCTAATTTTTCTAGGAAGAAATGCTGTGCATAATATATTTTGAAAATATATTTTGCTTAGAAGGACTTGATGGATGAACATATATTTCTTTTTGTTGATGTTGTTGGTATTAGACATTGAACTCAGGCCCTTGTGCCTGTCAGGCAAAAACTTATTCCACTGAGCTATCTCCCCAGCTCCATATATATCATTTGTTTAAGCTATTTTATAATTGGAAAGCAAAGGGAAATCAGGAAACGTGCTGGTACTTCAAGAAGAAAATATTTTAATGCAGAAAGTTAACTGCTTACAAAGTCTTTGGAAAGCGGAAATGAAGGTGAGAAAAAGTTGTTCTTAGCTTTTAAGGAATCAGGAAGTTGCAAGAATTATATGAATTTTCCAATAATTGTCTTAAGTATCTGCAGCGATGCTAACCTTATAAATTAATAGTTTCATGATAACACTATATTTTTCATTTGGTATACTTATGCAAACTTGATTTCTTATGCATGTGGAGTTCTAATATTCTTCTGCTATAAAAATAGTTCTTTTATATAAATAACTACCTTTTCCCCTTTAAAGCTAATTTCTTAAGTATTATTTCTCAAATAAATTAATGGGTCAAAACACATAATCAGTTCCTTAAAAGTTATTGTCTTGTTAAAGCTAATCTAGAATAGTAAATTGTACTAATAAACATTATGCAGTGCAATCTTACACCATATGGCATTAATCAACGTGTTACTAACTTTTGTTTTCCTCTGGATATGTAAGGGATTAAAAAAGCTTCACACTAAGACATCTGGCTTCAAAACAATAAGTCACAAGGAAATATATATATATATATATATATATATATATATATATTTTTTTTTTTTTTTTTTTTTCTCACCCTTCTTTCTTAAATCTCACAATCCCACTCTCAGAATTTCTGGCTAATCTCCCTCAAAAAAAAAGTCCATCTGTCTAACTTTTGATTATTCTTACCCTTCTACAATTTATCCAGTGTAACCCTGTGTTGAACTCCATATCACAGGATGGGACGGGTCTCTGGACAGCATAGGCCACATCTTAGGCATCCTCAGAGGCCCTGGAATTTGGCCTACACTTCAAAACTGCTGCTTACATGAAAGGGTCCAGTCTTTACTGTACTAGAACTTCTGGGAAGAGTGGTTGAGATCACTGCTACATCTCAGCTTCTACATGGAGCTCCCTCCTTCAGTTCTTGACATCTTCGTGCACACAAGCATGCACACACACACACACACACACACACACACACACACCATTGCCGTCTCTCAGTCCATTCTGGAGGTCAAGACTTTGGCCATGATTTGAAGCTATGCCTGAAAGTCACTTCATCTAAGAGGCTACTCTGAGTTTCCAAATAAAAGACATCTCACTGAAGCACTGTCATGCTATTTTATCTCTACTAGTTTGCACGCAATTGTAATTTTGCTCATTCGTGAAGTGATTCATGCTTACTGTAGAAAAGGTAAGAAATATGGAAAAGATTAAAGAAAACCTCACTCTAAATCTCTCAACACACCAAGATAATCATTGTTAACATTTTCTTGTGTTATCCCCTTAGACTCATCAATACTTCTTTAGTGTAATTGAGAGCATACCATACCACAGATAGTTTTTTTTCCTTAGCATTATATCATGAGAATATTTTCATGTTGTTAATTTTTTGATGACTCATTTCAACAGAAACATAAATTCCGTTGTGCACATATATTATAATTACCTCTCAGTTGTTTGATATTTGTGTTTTTCCCCAGTTTTGCAACATACATAGTTCTGTCCTAAACAACCTTATATAAATCCTTGTCTATGTGTGTGATCATCCACTTCCTTAAGATTGGTTTCTAGAAGTAGGAGTACCATAGTGATTTAATCGGTGTTTTTATTTAAGAATAGTACAACTTAAGGATTCTTTCCCAAGAATAATGCAATCATATATTTAAACATCGTTCATATATTCAAAGGAATTCACCTGAAATACATGTATAGATTTTCAAAGGGTCTAAGGATTCCCTAGAATAGGTATCAATTATGATGTCAAATGATATGACAATTTCATATATATTAATAAAGTTCCCAGAAACATCTATGTGTCCCATTTTT
>PVKN010005762.1:0-29994 GCA_004027915.1 Capromys pilorides | reverse complement strand
AATAGCATTTTTACAGTTTATCTGGTAGGGCTTTAAATGGTCTGCTTTCTCACTCTTTCATTCCAGTCTCAGCAACCTATGCTGAAAATGCACAAATATTTTGACATTAAGATAAGCAATCCAGGATTTTTAAGTGAAAAATTAGACATTAATTTAACATCCAATAATAGTGGTCTGCTGAGGCAAATTTCATGAATAAAACATTAGTTAGTCATTCAAAATGATGGTTACAAATAGTTTTTAAACAAGGTAAATCACTCTCCTGAAGTATAAAGTGCAAAAAGCAAGGCATGACAATTTTTTCCCCAATGCATGGGGGGCAGGGAAGCTTGGATTAATGTGTCACTGCCAGAGGTTAGTAGAGGTTGTGACTAGGCAGAGGATTTCAACTCATTTTATTTCTACTCCCTTGTATTTTTACGCATTTAAAACTCTTTACATCCACCATCTATTAGCTTTCTAATTAAAAAAAAAAAAAGGAACAGTAAACAAAAGAAAAAAGCCAAAGCAAAGTAAGGGTAACAAAAGTACTACGACTTCCCTCTCTTCCTGAAAAAAGACTATCTTTTATCCCTGTAAGTAACACTCCTGGGCCTCATGTTTACAGAGAAAGTTGGTTTATTGCAATATTAATGTGGTAAATTGAGAAATGCCCTGGTTCCTGACACATGACTTTATAGGTTGCCGAGTTCTCTGCAATAACATGCATAATGATCTTTTCAGCAATCCCTGCAATTAGGGGGTTGCCAAACTGGAATTGTTACTTTATTTGAGACAGGTACACACACATATGCATTCAAGTACAATAGCAGAAATGCAGAAGCAACTGCCCCCTTGAAGAAAAACAGCATCATGAGCTCTACTTGAGATGGGAAGATATTCAACAAGCTAAATACGAGTAGACTTGGTGCTTTCTTTTTCTTCAGAAAAAGCACTGAGCATTCATACCTGGTAAACAGAGTGATGTCATCTATGCAGATCTGTGTCTCTGTGTTATCACGGTACTCGGGACCCTGGGACAAATTAAATTGATGACCTGCTCAGCTGTGAAGGTAAGCAATGGAGGAAGTTCTCGAGCTGCACCGTGAGAACCAGTTTTCTCAAGCAGAACTTAATTACAAGTGCACAGTTGTCAAAACATTTATGGAGAATGCTAATCCCACACCACGTCTGGGCTTCTGTTAGGCCCTTTTCCTTTATGATTATTTCCATTCGATGTACACATATGGAAGGCGGGGGGGGGGGGTGGTTTACAATGCCTATTTCAGCTCAATGTCAACAATGTGCCTTCCCCACTTCTCCTGTTGGGCCAAAAGCTTCTTTTGGTTTCACAATTAAAGCTGGACCCTGTCGTAGAGGATACCTAGTACTAATTCTGTTTCTAATGTGAGGGGGGTAAATTACTGTTTCCAAAGTTACATAGCTAATTAGTGGTGGTTTTATGATCCCCAACTGTATTTATTGTTCCATTGTCTTAGCGCTGTGGTGTCCTTAGATGCTTTTCCATTGCCTGCATGGATTAGTTGTATAAAGACGTGACATTTAGATTGTATCTTTCAATGCATAGACAGTCAAGACAATGAACCAATGATTCTGCTGGGAGGAAAAAACATTAGGGGTGAAAGGGCTTCTCATTGTCTGGGGGCTGATTCAGAGAAGGTTCCTGCTCCATGGATCACTATCCCTAAAAATGAGGTGGTCATTCCTGGATAGGGGCAGGAAAAGAAGGGACCCATAACCAAGCAGAGACAAGTGTCAAGGACAATCGAGGATTTGGGGAAGAAGAGGGGAATGGGTGCAAAACAGGCAGGTGTTAAACATTGTTTCAGCAAAAACTGCTGGAAACAAAGGAACCCCCAGTTGGCACAAGTGTGCATACACACACACACACACACACACACACACACATGCAGTCCTCCCTGAGTGCTCCTGCCTTACTAGAAGTTGCACAAATGCACTCTTGGCCTCTTTCTTTTTGGACATGCAAGTTCTTCCTCTTTACTGCTCTGACCTAGTAACTTTTACTTGTCCTTAAACACAGTCCAAGCACCCTTCCTCCAAGACACTTTTTCTGAGTCCCCTTCCACTCCCTGCACTCTCACCTAGACTCCAATGCTTACTCCTCCACCACAGTCCCATGACTCAGACAGGTCCTGCCACCATGCTGGGCAGCCTCCCTGGAGACTGCCCATTCGTGGGTTGGTCTCCCAGAAGGGAACAGTGAGTTATTCGACAAATAGGAACTTCATCTTTCCCCTTAATAGCTTGGGGACTGGATGCTGGGCCTGTCACAGATTATTGAGTAAATGAATCCACTCACTGAGCACATCACCAGTGAACACCCAGCCTGTGCCATGCCCCAGGGACAGAGTAGGGGAAGGATACAGATGGTCCCTGTCCTCACAAATCATGCATTCTATTAGGGGACCCTGATACTCCAAAAGCATCTCTAAAGATGGTATCAGGAGAGATGGATGTTAGATCAGTCCAACAATGGTATGCATAAATTCTTCTTGCACCGCACCACATCTGCTCACAATAGACCCATGGAGAAACACTATGACTTACGCAACCTAAATGTTATCAGGAGTGCTGACAGAGACATAGCACAGATAAGTTGTCCAGGGAAGGCTTGCAATCTCCACAGCAATACCCCCAAAAGACTGGCATCATACTCATATGGTAGGATAAAGACAATCGCACCATCAAACCTCATTTAATTAAATCTTCTCACTTTGCACTTATGAACTACCCACTTCGAAGCATGCCTGGCCCATACTTTCACATTGCACATAGAGAATTTAATTTCTAGAGAAAGCCAATTACAATGAACCCCAAAAAGCTCTTGAAAATTTATAAGCCTTTTGCATAGATGTATGTGTGCATCTACATATACATATATACATACATATATATAATCTTATCTGTGCTATGTCTCTATCGACACTCCTGATAAAATTTAGGCTGAGTAAGGCATAGCATTTCTCCATGGTCCATTGTGAGCAGATGTGGTACAGTGCAACGAGAATTTATTGATTTTTTTGGCTAATCAGATACATAAATATACAGATTTAGAGAGACAGACAGACAGATGGGAAGAGAATTGTTGAAGATTGAGCCCAGGGCCTTGCACATACTAAATGTGAGCTCTATCATTGCGCTATACTGGGAAGAGTCCAACGGGAGGAACATCAGCTTTAAATACCTATCGGGCCCAGAGCTGGAAAGCCACGTCTCAAAGTCTACTAGTAAAATAAAAATATTCTCACAGTGCCCTGTCACATATATTAAATCTGGAGGCCATCAAATATTCTTCCATATTTTAAATCAAGTGAAAAAGTTAATAAATGCTGTACAATCAAAAACCATGATCACAGGGCTGGCAAGACAGCTCAGTAGACTAAGCACCTGCTTAGGCAAGCTCAGGAACCAGGGTTCGATCCCCCGCACCACATGCCTTACTGATCCCACCCTCAGGCACACTTAGCCAGCCACCCAGTCTGGGTGTGGTGATGTATATCTGCAATCCCAGTGCCGAGGAGGCTGACGACAGGAGGATCACTGTATTCGAGCTGTACAGTGAGACTCTGCACAAAATATATTAAAAATAAACAAACAAGGGCCGGCAAAATAGCTCAGCAGATTAAAGCACTTGCAAGCAGGCACAGGGGTAGGGATTTGATCCCTGGGCTGGCCATGCTGGGCCCACCTCAGAGGCTCGCCAAGATGGCAATTGAGACTGGGTATGGTGGTGCGCACCTATAATCTCAGCTCTTGGGAGGCTGAAAACAGGCGGATCACTGAGTCCCTTCTAGTAGTGAGACCCTGAACATCCTGCAGACCCTTCCCTAAAATACAAAAACAAAATAAAACAAAAAAGAACAAACAAACTAACAAACAAAAATACCTTGATTACAGATGCAGTCGTGGGTTGCCTGGTTGGTTCTCCCACTGTCGTAAAGCCTTGCCGACCCATCCATGGGGAGATGATGGCCCACCAACGTGCAGCTGATCCAAAACACCATTCCCATTGCAGAGTAGCTAGAGGCCATGAAACAACAAATGACCGCCTTTGTTTACAGCTTTGCTATTCTTTTCATCCCAAATTTTTTTTACATCAATTTTGACGTTTAAAACTACTACAGTAAGCCCAGGCCTGGTGGTGCGAGCCTGTAAAGCCAGCACTCGGGAGGCTGAGGCAGGAGGATCACTGTGAGCTGGAAACCAGTCTGAACTGCATAGTGAAACCTTAAAAGAGAGCAAAGGATATAAAGCTCATCAGCACAGCACCAGCCTGGCAGGTGTGAGGTCGTGTTTGATTCTCAGTACCAAAAGAAAAAGACAAAACACACACACACGCACACACACACACACACACACACACACAAATAAAATACACTGGGCCAGCCAGATAGCTCAGCAGACTGAAGTGCCTGCTTAGACAGAGTGCAACGGCCAAACTTCAATCACTAGCATGCCATGCCAGCCCTGCCCCTGGCAACTGACACTGGAGGTATTGGCCCACGCCCGTAATCCCAGTGCTTGGGAGGCTGAAAACAGGTGGATCAGTAGGAGCCCGGCCTACGTAGTGAGACTCTGTAGACCCTGTCCTAAATAAATAAATAAATAAATAAATAAATAAATTCATTAATATTTATTTTGACTTCTGAGACTCCTACCTTTCGCGTCCACCATGACTGGCCACTGCCAGCCTCTGTTCCTGCTCTGTTTGCCTTCTTTCTTCACCATCTTCAGCACTAGAGAACCCCGAAAGCTTGGTGAGGCAGATGCAAGTGCAGGGGCGGGGAACAGGGGTAGGGGAGCCTTTCTTCTACCCACAGATGGTCCTAGCTGCTGGAGAGGAGAGGAGTGGGAGGCAGAAATAAAGACGCACCCTCTGACTCCATCTCCTAAGATTTGCTTATTCACTGTACTGGTTACATAAAATTACACAAGACACAAACGCCTGGTGGTCTGGACTTCAGCTATAAGCAGAGGAAATGCCTTGTATGATGTAGGAGAAGAACTTGGGGTTCAAGGTCAAAGACTAAGGTTCTACTTTTGCCTCCTCTACCTATAAGCTGGGGAAACATGCTAGTGGCCTCGGTACTTCCTCTACAAAGTCAGTGAGTATTATGGAACATTCTCAGTGGCATAGGGGAACACAGTGACTTTTGTGGGAGACGGGGAACAGCCAATGCTGTCTGTACAGCAGGCCCTAAAGGCAGAGCTCTGTGCTGAATGCTAAGGCATGGGGCCTGGAGGAGAACAACTGCAGTGGACAGGGAACTTGGGAAGGTGAGAGCTGAGCTAGGTGGGGTAGAAATAGTAACAAGAAGATGCCTGAAACTGGCAAAGAATGCCTCACCCAGGGGACTGCGTGCCTAAGAGCATGGCAGAGTGGACACAGCAGAGTGGGGGCTGCTGGGGGGCAGGAGCAAGGGGGATACAGGGTGGTGTTAGTTTAGGGATGCAGAGGTTAACTTATGCAGGGATGAGTGCTTTAGGGAGATCTAACACACGGCAACGTAACTGCAACCGTGGCTAACAACAGTAACTATGTGAGTTGACAGGTAGGTGCATGAATATATTAATGAGTCTGAATGTCACGATTATCTCACAGTGTAGGGCACATCAAAACACCAAGTGGCAGCTGGACACAGTGATGCATGCAGCTCAGGATACTGAGGTGGAAGGATCACGTCAGCCCACATGTATGAGACCACCCTGGACAGCATATCAAGAACTGTTCTCTATACACAGGAAACTCCACAAACCCCGCACATCTGTGCTATATATATATATATATATATATATATATATATATATATATATATTTTTTTTTTTTTTTTTTTTTTTCACTTAGCTCTTAATAAAGGAGGGCTGGTGAGATAACTCAATTATCTAAAGTGCCTGCTTAGGCAAGCTTAGGCAGACACAAGGGACCGCAGTTCGATCCCCAGCACCATATACCATGCCGGTCCTGCCCTCAGGGCAGGCTGAGCTGGTCAAAAATTAATTAGTTATTTAATTAATTAAAGGAGGGAGGGAGGTGAAGCCTGGTGAAGAGCCAAAGTAAGCTCACTGGCCTGATGGACAGATTCCATGAGATACTAGTGAAGCACTATATAAGGTTAATGACTGTTACCTCCCTGTAGTGTCCCTGTGGCAGGCCTGTCCCGGCTGGCCAGGTCTCAGGGCTGCTGAGTGTGCTGGTGCCGGCAACTTCGCACACTGGAGTGTGCCTAACAAATTATGATTTCTGTGAAAGGGACCCCCAGAATTGGGCAACTGAAAGGGCTGATCCTACCAAGATTTTATTTTAGGTATGATCAGCCTGAAAAGCTTCTGATGTCTTTAATGATGTGGTAAAATACACACACTTGTAACCCTTAGGAGTCCTCTTTGACCTTTTCTGTTCCCAACAAGCAACCTGTATAATCTTGGGAATGGGCTCAGGGCTCAGGGTGCTTAAGGTCCAGGCAGCCTCTGGCCCAGAGAGAAAGATAGCGAAAAGAGCACCAAGGCCTGGCAGGGGAAAGACAGGAACTGATGCAAAGCATTCACACTTGCCTTTCTCAGCACTGAGGACGGCGGGTCTCTGTCACAGCTGCACTGGCCACTTCCACAGACGAGTGTGCCCCCCGCAACCCTGTGGACAGCGTATCAAGAACTGTTCCCTGCACACAGGAAACTCCACAAACCCAAATATGTATGCAAGAGATAGATAGATAGATAGATAGATAGATAGATAGATAGATAGATAGAGATAGATAGATAGATAGATAGATAGATAGATAGATAGATAGATAGATGTATTTTTTTTTATTTGTCAGTTAGCTCTTAATAAAGAAGGGCTGGGTAGATAGCTCAATTGTCTAAAGTGCCTGCTTAGGCAAGCGTAGGCAGACACAGGGGACCACAGTTTGATACCCAGCACCACATGCCATGCCAGCCCTACACCACACAGACACTGTAGTCGGGGAATCCGGAAAGCCTGAGGCTGGCCCCACCAGGTCTTCTTTCACCCGCCAAATGCAACCTCGAAACAAAAGGCCGCACCCAAGAAAAGCCTTCAACCCAATCTTGTGGGTCAGCGTTTCTGTCTCTTCTGCTGTATCTAGGCTACGGAGGCTGAGGCAGCCTGAATGCATCGGTGTATTGATTTAGTAATCGCCCACCCTTAATCCCAGCACCCTCAATCCTAGCACCACAAAGCATTCGCACACGCTAGCGCCACCTTAGCTCAGATGGAAGTAATCACCTCTCTCAGTTAATCTCTGGATCTCAGTCTGTTTTCTGTTGCTGTAACCAAATACCTGGAACAGGATGAATGTTGGGTTACTCGGGCTCATGGTCTAGAAGACAAAGAGGTTTCAGAGCATGGTGCTGGCATCTGCTTAACTGCTAGGAAGGGCTGCTTCGACTCTGGAGGCAGCAGGTGTTTGTGGAAGAGGAAATATGCTCTGTAACAGTAGCTCTCAAGGTAAGAATCCAAGATCTCTGAAGATGCTACTCATTCCTGAGAGACAGCACTGATCCTGTCATGAAAGAGGAAGGCTCCCTCCTGGGCCTCAAACTCTGTTTTGTTTGTTTGAGCCAGGATCTCACTATGCAATTCAGGCTGGCCTTGAACTCACTGCATAGCCCAGGCTGGCCTCAAGGTCCCAGTTCTCCCCCAAGTGCTGGGCTTGCTGGTGTGCACCACCACATGCAGCTACCAAAATCTCTCAAAGGCCTCACACCTCTCAACACTGTTACACTGAGGACCAAGCCTCAATATGCATCGTAGTGGGGACAAACCATATCTAAAACGTAGCCTATGATAAGTCCATACTATGACATATTATACAAAATATTAAATAATCACCATGAAACTACAGAAAGTGAAAATATTAATAAAGAGTCTTAAAGTACACAGTGTTAGATATGCCATGATTATAACTAGATAAAGATGTGGATGTGCTTAAAAAATCAAACTAAAGCTAACTATATAACAATGGGTATGGAGTTTCTGTACATAGAGATAAAAATGTGCTAGGGTTGGGGAGATAGCTCGGTGGCATAAGAGCCTGCCTGGCAAGTGCAAGGTCCTGAGTTCAATCCCTGGTGCCAAAAAAAGAAAATGTGCCAAAGTTAGATGACAGCAATGGATGAACCCTGCCCGTAAACTAAAAGCATCGAGCTGTACATTTTAAATTTGTGGATTTTACGGCATCTGGGTTATGTTTCAGCCAAGCTGGCATCTTAGTTATTGTTCTCATTGCAGAGATGAAATACCCAACACCCCAAATTAGAGGAGAAAACGTTAATTTAGCTTACAATTTGTAGAGGTTTCGATCTATCATTGGCTGGCTCCAGGCAGGGCAGCATGGCAGAGGGCACTGTGGAAAAGAAATGGTTCATAGAAGGCAGAAGGCAGCCAAGTAAGCGAGTGAGGTGCCAGGCAAGCCTCCTGCTGTCTCTTCCATTGTATCTAGGCTACGGAGGCTGAGGCAGCCTGAATGCATCGGTGTATTGATTTAGTAATCGCCCACCCTTAATCCCAGCACCCTCAATCCTAGCACTGCACCACAAAACATTCACACACCCTAGATCCAGCCACCTCTGAAAAGCCCCATCCAGGACTGCATGAGGCTTTGGTGCACATCTGAATGTAACTGTAACAGCTGTCTTTTTTGTGTGTGTGTTTTTTTTAACAAGATACAGAACTTCCATACAAATTTTTATTTTGTCAGGGTAGTACGGTTATGCAGCTTCATCTACCTCCACAGTCCCACAATCTCATCCACACCCTGCACAAGTGTCTTTTGGGGCCAAAGATGCAATGGAATGAACGGGAAATGGAAAAATTCTGGTATCGTGCTGATGGTGATAAGGGGAAAAGAAGCACTGGGCATGTGGCACACATTTATAATCCCAGCACTCAGGTGGCTGAGGCAGGAAATGCCAGGAGTTTGAGTTCTAGCCAGCCTGGGCTCCATAGTGAATTCAAAGCCAGCCTGAACTGCATAGTGAAGCACGTCTGAAAGGACCAAAGAGGAGGAAGAGGAAGAAGAGGAGGAGGAGGCAGAGGAGGAGGAGGAGGAGGAGGAGGAGGAAGAAAGGAAGGAAGAGGGGGAAGAGAAGAGCAGCAGCAGCAAGTCACCTCTTTCTCCAGATGTCAGTCACCTCTAGTGTTGCTTATTGATAGAACCTAACAGAACATCAGCTGGCAAAGGAATGGCAGTTTGCAAAGGCCCGGCCTCAGCATCACAGAACACAGAAGAGGGTGAATTTTAGATTCAAAGACAGTAACTTAGGAAACCACCATAGAAACCCTTCGGCAAACAGAAAGGGAAGCATAGGAAGAAGTCAAGAGATCGATATACAGAGGGAATCCTGGAAACTGATCAAATTTGCTTTTACGAAATGAATACATTTCAATGCTAACTATAATTTCAAAATATCAAGGACATCAAGAGACGGGTGGGAAAAAAAAGAGATGGTTGGACAGGGTAGGGAAAGAAAGGAAAGGGTAGAGAACGAAAAAAGGAATTAGGACTGGGCATAGTGGTGCACCGCTGCAGCCCCATGCACTCAGCAGGCTGAGGCAAGAGGATTGACACGATTCTGAAGCCAGTCTGGACTACACAGTGAGACCCTATCTCAAAATAAACATAGAATTAAGATGTATCGTATCATACCCCAACTTCCCACAAGAAAATGTACTGCACACATATACTAATACAATAAGACATTTTTTAAAGGAATCAGGTGCGCACCTATAATCTCAGGGCCTTGGGGGACTCAGGCGGCGTGATCACATGTTGGAATCCTACCTAGGCAAGGAGATCCTGTCTCAAAATAAAAAATAAAAGGGGCTGGGTATGAAGGCAGTAGCAGCACACCCCTGTATCAATCCTCAGTACTGGAACAAAACAGATCCAAAATCATCAAAGGACACAATCAATAGAGTAAAAATGCAACCCACTAAATGGGAGAAAATATTTGCTAGTTATATATCTGAGAAAGACCTAAAACCTAAAATATAAAAAGAATCCCTCTAACTCAACATTTGCAAAAACCCAAGATGATTTTAAAAAATGGGCCAAGGTCTTGGACAGACAGTTCTCCAATGAACATACATCCATGGCCAATAAGCATGTGATGAGATGAACCACATTAGTAAGTACTAGGGAAATACAGGTCAAAACAATGAGATTCTACCTCCCATCTATTAGTAAGGAGCAGCAATTATTGAAAAAGGCAGGGGATCAGCATGTGGTGCCAGGCATCTCACTGTGGTCCCTGCACTTGCCTAAGCAGGTGATTGCCTGAGCTATTGTGCCGGCCCGAGATTTATTGCTAAGCCATAATATCAAAAATAGATTAATGCAAAAACTAGAATTTTGTCCTCTCTAACATGACAATGTTTCCCAGGATATTGGTATGCTTTTCATAAAAGATTATAAAGCTTTTGAATTTTGTTTTTTTTCCTTGAAAGTAATTTACCTAGAAAGCAAAGATTCTGTTTTGTCAAAATGTCTGGGTTTCTTCTTCAGCTTCTTGATACTTAAGAAAACGGAGTCTTCTCTAAGACACCTAAGGCTTTTGTGCTTGCTTTTGCTGTTTTTAACAACTATGAAACTCTCTGTGGTTGCCTTGGAAGTCTTAATTGCCATGTTAGGTAAATGGATAGTTAAGCATCACTTCACAATGCTTGTGATCATATTTAACCAACTGTTTTAATCTTCTGAAATTTTTGACAATTTTCCCAAAATTCAACTCTAAATTATGTCTTCCCTTCTCACATTAACTTGAGGATTTTTTAGAGCTCCTGAGAAGTTTGAAAACTGTTCATTCTCCTTCAAGACAGGGACAAAGATATAGAAATAAAGAGACAGAGATTAGATTTGTTTAATAGGTTAAATGACATGAAAAATACGGTCAAGTAAAAATACTGCTACCCTGGCAGAGTGGTACATACCTGCAGTCCCAGCTACTTGGGAGGCTGACCCAGCAGGACTGCAAGCTTGAGCCTCCCTGGGCAATGAGCTTGGCTCTGTCCCAAAGCAAAACTGAAAAGGGCTTGGGGGTGGAGCTCAGTGGTGGAGCTCCTGCGTAGCTCACAGGGGACCCTGGGTTCAGTTCCCTACAATGCAAACAATAGTAGTAGTAGTAATAATAATAACAATAATAATAATGTTAATCTCCCTTAGGTTGTGTTATGGATACTGTGTGTGTTAAAATGTATGACAGAAATTACACTAACTTCCTAAAAATTGTCAGTCTTATTGTCACACTACATCAGCTATCATTCTAGTTATTATCTTGAAATGTTGTGTATCACAGAAATGACCAAATTTTCTTCTCAGTTGCAGTAAAACAAATTCTCATGGCCATTTGAGGTCTTTTTTCTTCATTAAAAGCCTTTGCATGCAGCTGTGATATAAAATTACGAGAAATTCATAAAAGCCTGACAACTACAGGTCTGTGATAACCTTGAACTACTGTTGTTGCCAAACGTGTAACGCTACAAATGAGGCTGGTAGACTTGACCAACGCTTCAGGGAACTCAGCACAGCCATTCACGTTGGAGAAGCCTTCGGGCCGGCTCTTCCAGCCACAGGAAAGTTCCCTGCACACCTGATGATATCACCAGAGACCCTAAACACCAGGTAAAATCCTTTAATTAAAACTATATTGCTGGGTGGCAAGATCGTTCAGTGAACTAAGCACCTGCTTAGAAAGGCACAGGGACCAGGTTTCAATGCCCAGCACCACATGCCACACTGGCCACACCCTCAGGCAGGCTGAACTGGACAGAGAAAAAAAGGGGTGGGAGGGGAAAGGGTAAGGAAAGGGGGGAGGGGAGGGGTGGGGCGGTGGAGCACGCCTGTAATCCCAATGCTGGGGAGGCTGAAAACACTTGTAGTGTAGGAGGAGCTCTACAAGTCTGAGCTGTGCAGTGAGATCCTGTACCAAATACATTTAAAAAACTACATTGAAAAAAAAAGGATGTTTCTGTGTCCATAAATCAGCAATTGCAACCATAAATCTTAAGAGATCTGAAAAAGCAAGACAGGGTATGTGACCAGAGTACAAAAACACAATTAATTGATCTATTTCGTTGATTGGATCTTGGCTCTTGTGGATCTTGGTTTTGGGATATTTTTCAAACTCTTGCTATTTCTGTTGTTGTTGTGTTATTATTGCACTGAGGACTGAATGCAGGACCTTTACAGTGAGCTGCACCTATAGCCCTTTAATTTTATTTAAGGATCTTGTCAAGTTACCAAGTTGCCCAGGCTGGCCTTGAACTTAAAATCCTTGTGCCTCAGCCTCCCCAAGTACTGGGGTCACAGGCTTGTACCACCACGCTCAGCAGATACTATCTTATAGCCATCGATGATCTTCCTGTCCACTGTGTTCCCTCAAGTGTTTTAAATGCTCGTCAGCAGCCAGTGACTTAACAAATGGCCTCAGCGAGGACCGCACAAGAACTAAAGAGGAAAAAGTTATTGAATGAACCCTTCGATAGGGGTTTTTGACGCACGGATGTCTATGAAAACATGTGGTGATTAACAGAAATTAACAGAAGCACCGAAGAGTTGGTCATTCCGGTCAAATGAGAGAATGACCAAAATGACTCTTAAGCCTGCCAATTTGGTTGGCTGGGGTCCTGCCTACGGGAGTAGCACAACACACTTCCGGATGTGCGTGGGAGGGGCATGGCCTCACGACCTTGGATACTCGACGTGGACTCCTCTGCCGTGGCACTGCTCCCCTGCTCGGCTTTTCAGCTGTCATAAACCTAAGCAGCCTGCTCCACCACATCCTTCTCATGGTGTCTCTACCTTGGATCCAGCCAGCCGTGGACCGACTTCCCTGAAACCGCAAGCCCAGTGAAACATCTCCTCCTTTGATTGTGTCAGGTGTTGTCTCAGTGACAGGAAAGCTGTCACTGAAAGAAGGGAAGGGATTGCAAAAGTAAAATAAAAACAGAGGCAACAGTCTAGAGATACCGAACACCAACTCCCCATAACCACATAGTTAAAGCTTACCATGATTTCTTGAGACATAAACAAAACATAATTTCCTTGTTAGTATGGTCCAATGAAATTAAATCAATTAGCTATATAAAAATCAGCTTACATAGCTCTGCTTGTCTTAAAAAGAATGTTAATACACATCAAATTTTAAAAAGCCAAAATACTCCCTCTGCTATGCTTTATAAACTGCTTGGGTGAGGCTTCTTATCACTTGGTTTGAGATCTACCTATTTACAAACTGATGTTTTCTAGATATGATAAAACTTTGTTTTTATTTATTTATTTATTAACGTAGTTAGTACGGGGTCTCACTACACAGCTTGGACTCATAGTGATCCTCCTTTTTTTTGTTTGGTTGTTTTTTGTTTGTTTGTTTGTTTTATTATGGCGGGTTCAGCCTGCCCTGGGGGCGGGGCTGGCACTGCACGTGGTGCTCGGATCGAATCGCGGTCCCTGCAGTTGCCTAAGCTTTCCTAAGCAGGTGCTTTAGATCGCTGAACCATCTCATTGGCCCAAAGCAAGTTTAATTTACAAATTTATTTATTTGTTTGTTTGTTTTGTGGAACTGGGGATCGAACTCAGGACCTTGCACTTGGCACTTGTGCCCCTAAGCTATCTCCCCAGCCCAAGGCATGAATAATTTTTTTTTTTTTTATGGTACCAGGGATTGAACTCAGGACCCTGCACTTGCCACGCGAGCTCTTATTCTACTGAGCTATCTCCCCAGCTCTAGATATGATAAACATTGAGACACTTTTAACTTGGGCTGAGGACGTAGCTCAGCAGCACAGTGCCTGCCTGACAAACACAAGGTACTGAGTTTGATTCCAGGTACCAAAAATAAATAAACAAACAAACAAATAAAATTGATCTGACTTTGGTAATACAATGCAAATGAATTAGAAATCAACCAAAAGTAGATAATTTTTAAACCTCTGCTTTGAAACTTCAAAATGTTTTCCTAAATTACATTAGAGAAGAAATTGTAAGCTGAAAAATATTTAGAATTGAGTGAAATATGAGGATTGTAAGTTCAAGGCAGCGTGAGCAAGATTCCATAATAAAAAACAAAACAAAATGAACAATAACCATGACTGTGTTTAAAACTAATAAATCAATATGTTCAACACTATCATTTGTAAATGAAAATAGTAAGATATCCTTCTGCATTCATCAGGTGAACAGAGATTAGAATACTGCATCTGCCTATGGGTAATGTTGTGAAGGAACTGGAGAGATAAGGGATTTTTGTTTCTGTTTTTTAAAATGCCAGTGATCAAACCCAGGGCCTCTTAAATACTAGGCAAGGGCTCTGATACTGAGCTACAGCTTCCATCCAAAGATTTTCACACAGTGATGGTGGAAGAGTAAATGTGTGCACGTATCTGGGGAATAAGGCGAGGAAAGTTAATATAGTTGAAGACAAACATTAAAAAGTCCACTTTTAGGGCCAAGGAGATAGCTTGACAATCTAAGCACCTGCCTGGCAAACACAAGGACCCAGGTTCAATCCCTAGTACTGCATGCTATGCCAGCCCTGCACCGTGCTGGCCACTGCAACTGGGTGTTGTGGTGCTCATAATCCCAGTGCTGGGGAAGCTGAGACAGGAGGATCACTGTGAATCTGAGCTGCATAGCGAGACCCTGTACCAAATACATGAACAAACTTTTTTTAAAAAATCCACTTTTAGATATAAACTGTAGCCCTCATACTTGCACTTAGTGATATATGTATGTGTGTGTGTGTGTATTATATCCATAAAAGATATAAAATTATTCTGCAAATTTTAGAAGTTCATATAAATGATCTTATGTTGTCCTTATTACTTTAGTGGAATGTAGCAACATTTAACTTTAACATTTAAGTGCAATTGTAAAAAAATGCATGTGAATAATAAAAACAAAATTCAGGATGAAGGTTATCTTTGAAGAAATTACTAGCATAAAGATTTCAACGATGTCTTTTTTTTTTAAATGTATTTAGTACAAGGTCTACAGAGTCTCACTACACACATCGGACTTACAGCAATCCTTCCCGTCTTTCAGCCTTCCGAGCGCTAGGATTACAGGCATGAACTACCACACCCAGTCTCAGTCACTGTCTCATTGCATACTGGGGGTAGGGCTGGCACAGCAGACTGGGGCTTGAACCCCCGGCCCCTGCATTTGCCTATGCAAGCACTTTAATCCACTGAGCTACCTGCCCACCCTCATGTCTTTTTTTAAATGTAACTTTGAAGAAAATGGATAACATAGTAGCAATTGATGAAGTTTAGTTGTAGATGCCCTGGTGATTTATTATTCTCCCTCTTGTTTTCTGCATTGTTCACCATGTAAAACGGGAAAAATACAAAAGATACAAGGTACGGGGCAAGATATCCTCCAAGACAAAAGGACACACAGAAAGCTATCAGATGGAGAAAAACCATACTTCAGGAAAAAAGGCAGTGGTGGGCATCAAATTCCACTGTTTCAAGTGCTCTCAGTACTGAAAACCACTGTCTGCCTTCCAGCCAATTAACCCAGTCTCCTTCTGTGGCTTGCTAGATCAGAGAGAAGAATAAAGGCCTTTGATGCTAAGCTCTATTTGAGGCCCAGAGTACTTGAGGCATGAACGTGCTAGGGGAAGTTGTAGTTTTGTAACAAACTTGATAATAACTAACATTTACTTTGTACTCCCTCCTGGCGCACAGGGAAGCCACTACGCTAAGCTAAGAACTTCATTAGGGATGAGTTTGCTCTGCCTTCACAACCCATTTGGTAGATGGTGTTTTTCTATCGAGACAACCGAGGGGAGTCATGAGCTAGTAAGGAGGAGAGCTCTGGTACCAGGTGCACTCTGCCTCCCGAGAGGCCTCATAACCTCTTCCTATGTGTCAGGCACAGTCACGTGCTGAGGGTCCAGGAACCCAGGACATTTCAATCAAGAAGCAGCTTCACCAACTTGCTCAATTCTATTGGGAGGTAGTCGTGGTTGTTCAATGGAACAGTCGCATAGTTTCTAAATATACGAAAGCCCTATGCTACTTAGCAATGTATATGTAGCAATAAAATGAATAAATGCACTAAAGTTAACCTTATTAGTTTAACTTCTGTTCTCCCTCAAGTGGTAGACGATAGGGGGAAGACAGTCCTGGTTGCTGTGTTTCTCTATTTTGTCCTTTTTTGCTCATTATTCAGCTAGATTTGGCTCCTGGTTCCTTCAAGCTTGAGATAAGAAAAAAGGAAGGGAAAAATGGTTAAATATAGCAAAGATCTTACCTAGTTCTGTAATTAACTTATGATAATCTATGTTGGATTGGTAGCAATCTGATTTTAGTCTACCAAATCTTTTTCCTATAAACGGCATTCTCCAGCCAGCAAGATAGCTCAGCTGATTAAGTGCCTGCTTACGCAAGCACAGGGACCAGGTTCAATCCCCTGCACCACATGCTGCTCTGGCCCTGTTCCCGGTGTGTTGAGTGGACCACCAAGACTGGGTGTGGTGATACAAGCCTATAATCTCAGCATTGGGGCAGCTGAAAATAGCAAGGTCACTACGAGTCCAATCTATGTACTGAGATCCTCTACTGAACACATTAAAAAAATAAAATAAAAATAAAAACAAACTGTATTCTCTCCCTCGCTCCTTTGTGCAGTTATTATATATAGTTTATATGCAATGACACAGATTTCTAACTATTGCTTTAAGCAACAGCATTTTAAATCAAACAATTACAAACAAAAATCTACATTTACACTGTCTTTTATGTTTACCTATGAAGTTACCTTTACTACTATATTTCATTTTTTTTTTATTTCAGTCTGAAAGACTCTTGTATTATTCAAGGTTATCCAGAGAGGTACGATCAAGAGGATACAGACATATGAGAGGGTTTTTATTAGGGGAACTGGCTCATATGATGGCTGGGAAGTCCCATCACAGGCCATATACAGGCTGAAGCCCCATGAGATGCAGAAAGTATGACTCAGTCCAAGCCCAGAGGCCTCAGGGAAACAGTGATGTAACTCTCTGTACAATGCCAAAGGCCTGAGAACCTGGAGAAATAAAGGTATAAGTCCTGGCATCCAAAGGCCTGGAGTTCTGATGTCTAAGGCAGGCGTGTATCCCACCTCAAGGGAGAGGCATCAATTTGCTTTTCCTCTGTTTTGTTCTATCCAGGCTCCAGTCAGCTAAATGGTACCCGGTCCATGCCAAGGATAAATCTTCCCCATTTAGTTCACTCATACCCATGTGCCAATGTTCTCTAGAAATACCCTTACAAATACATTCAAAAATGATGTACCAGTTCTCTAGATATTCTTTAATTCAGTCAAGCTGATACTAAAAGTAACCATTGAAATTTCCTTTAGTGTTTTTATATATCTTTTTTTAAAAAATGTATTTAGTACAGGATCTACAGGGCCTCAATACACAGATTGGACTCATACTGATCCTCCTGTTTTCAGCCTCTCAAATGCTGGGACATAGGCACTCACCCACCATGACCAGTCTTGATCACTGTTGTCTCAATGCACCCCATGGGCAGGGCTGGCAGGGCAAGCCGGGAATCAAATCCCCAGCCCTGGGTCTGCCAAAGCAGGTGTTTTAATCCACTGAACTATCTGTCCTAGTGTTCATATAGATCAGGCCTGATAACAACACATTCTCTACACTTTTGTTGACATAGGAATGTTTTACACCTTCCTCATCTTTTAAAGGTAGCTTTTAAAGATTTTTGGCATCTTTTATAGCATTTGGAACATGTGATCTCTAGGCCTCCGTAGTTTCTGATAAGAATTCAGATGATAGTTATTCTATTGGGAATCCTATATACATAAATCACTTCTCTCCCTTTTCTTCCTTTCCTTTTCTTCTCCTTCTCTTTCTCCTTCTTCTTTTCCTGTCTCTTATGAGACCAGGTTTTATGTTTCTAAGACTGGTCTCAAACCTCCTGGGCTCAAGCAGTGCTCCTACCTCAGCCTTCAAGTAACTAGATATGGCTTATTTCTCAGCTTTCACAATTCTCTGTCTTTTAATAGTTAGCTTAGTTCTGGCTCTTTTCAGTTTATCCTACTTGGAGCTCATTGAGATTTTTGGATGTGCAGACTAATGTCTTCCATTAAATTTGGGATGCCTTGGGCTATTATTTCTCTCTCT
This sequence comes from Capromys pilorides, assembly GCA_004027915.1. Lineage (NCBI taxonomy): Eukaryota > Metazoa > Chordata > Mammalia > Rodentia > Capromyidae > Capromys > Capromys pilorides. Next base: position 11,820 of record PVKN010005762.1, on the reverse strand, counting down.
GCCTTTTCTCCATCTCTTTTCTGGTATATATATATATATATATATATATATATATATATATATATATATATATTCCCATTACTCTCTGGAGTAATGTTTTATTTTCCTCTACCCAAATTTAGTGTTGAGTTTGGCAAGCAAAATTTTCATCTCAGGGTCTGGTGAGATAGCTCAGCGGTCTAAAGTGCCTGCTTAGGCAACTGCAGGGACTGTGGTTCAATCCCCGGCAGTACATGCCGTGCTAGCCCCACCCCCAGGGCAGGCTGAGCTGGCCATAACCTAAGTAAATAAAGTTTTTAAAAAATAAAAAAAAAAATTTCATTTCAACCACTGACTCTTGCAATTCCACTATTTCTTTCTTTTTAAATAACTTATACCACTTTATTGATACTCTACCTTTGGTGCAACATTATTCTCATATTTTCCCTAAAGTCTTTAGACGTAACGTCTTCAGTACTCTGAACGTATTTAAATTAACTAACTTAAAGTCTTTATCTAATAAGCTCAACGTATGGGATTCCTTGGGGAAAGCCTACTGAATACTCTTTTTATGTAGGCATTCTATCTTATTGATTCTTTGTATGTATAACGTTTTTGTTGTTGTATTAGTCACTTTGCCATCACTGGGACAAAATACCTGATACCTGTAACTTAAAGGAAGAAAGGCTTATTCTGTCTTGTGATTTTTAGGAGAATATAGTCTATAGTTTGTTGGCTCTAAGGCAGATACCGTATTAGCAAGGCATGGAAGAGGAATGCCACTTAGTCCGTGACAGCCAAAGAGCAAAGAGAGAAGGCAGGAGCTGGGAACAAGAATAATCTTCCAAGTTACGCTCCCCGTGACCCACCTTCGCCCAGGCTCTGCCTCCTAAGAGCACATACAGACACTGAACGCCCAGAAGGATGAATCCACGGGTGAGAATGGCGCTACCATAATCTAATTATCCTCCAAACACACAAGACTTTGGGGAGAAAGTTTAGATCTAAACTATAATATTGTTGAAAGCTGGACATTAAGAAAATAAAATGTGGCACTTCTGGAAATAAATTACTTCCTTTTGTTGGGGTAAGTTGTTGGGGTTATGGTTTTAATTTTTGCTCTTCTCATTATTATTGGCTTAGTGAGTTTTCTAAACTACTTCTATAAGATATTCATGTTTTGTCATGCATATCACTGAATACACTGCTCAGCTAATTTAGGCGTTTGTGCCCTAATCAGATGGAAGTTTCCTTATATGTCCGGTAGGTACTATTAATTCTCCCAGACTTTGCTCCAGGGCTCTAAGTGATAATTCATGCCTTCAACAACTGCGACAATTTTAAACTTTTTCTTAGCCTTCAATCCATTCTTTCACAGAGCCTTAAGTTTATCCAAAGATGAGAGCTTAGGTGTTCTCTCTTTCCTGAGCATATTTACATATTGGGGTTGTGGACCATTCTATGCAGAAGTAAGTCCTTCCAGATTCCAAGGAATATGCTACAGCTTATCAAAGCCACTTATGGAAATGTCTTCCCACAGCCCCTCCTGTCAGGTTTTTTAGTTATCCCATCACATGTTACAACTACATGTTCCTCTCTGCTATATGCACCCCACAGTACTGAACCATTGCCTCTGACTGTTTGCAACAAATGCTCATAGAAAAAAGACTGTTCACACTGGATGCATACCTCACCTTGAAGGAGGTCAAGTAATGACTGCCTTTTGATAGTGTTCTGTTGAGAAGCACCAGACAGGTTAAGCAAAAATGATTATCTGAAAGTGAGCCTTTAAAGGAGCCCCGACCCAGTTCTTCCCTCTGTAGCAGCTGCCAGGTCACTGGTTTTTACAACTACAAGCTATTTGATTTCAAGGCTACCATGCAACTAGGGCAGGGGAATGAAAATGTGGAAAATTAAAATGCCACAAAATTCACTTTTCTTACAATAGTCATTTTTTAAAAATAAATTTCCCTGGTCTCCACAACCTTTGGCTAATTTCTAGAATTCTGACAAGTTGATTTTGATAATTTTTGACAAGTGCTTTTATGGAAGGCCAAATTTTGGGAGATCCTTATTGTGCAATTTTGGCTTATCTTGGTCATGATTAAAGATGAAAACACTCTAAGATTCTTCTGTTGTACAAGACAGTAAGGATATTAACTTATACTTTGTGTAATGGTTAAGCTGCGCTGTGAACTTGGGCTTATAAGCCACCTAGGCAATTAGTTAAGCGCACTTTACTAATTATGTCTGGGTTGGTCATAGGTATGCAGCTCTAGTTACTATACTAGTCACTGGTCTCGATGGTACTGTTCCTCTACTCTGCTTCCTGGTAACCATTAACTAGAAGTTTTATTCCATTATGCCCTCCTGTCATGCCCTCTATCATGATGCTCCTGCCCTTGAACTAGCTAGCCACGGACTGAACCCCCTAGACAAACTCAAATCTCTCCTCCTTTAAGAGGTGGTTATCAGCTATTGTGTTACATTGGTGGGAAAGTTGATTCATATACTTTTTAAATATATATGTGTCTCAGTCACTCTTCTCTTGTTGCTGGGACAAATACCCAACATCCAAAATGAAGGGAGGAAAGGTTTATTTAGCTCACAGTTACTGGAGGTTTCAGTCCATACTCTGCTGGCTCCAAGGCAGAGTGGCACAGGGCAGAGAGCATCAGTTCATGGCAGTGGTAAAGGGCAAGAGGAGCCAAGGGAGGAGTAGCAGCAACAGTGGCAACAGAGAGGAAGTCTCTCTCTGTCTCTCTTAAATTGCATTCAGGCTCTCTGCCCCAGGCTAGGGGAAGTACACCCACCCATGATTCCAGCAGTACTCAGACCCATAATCCCTATGGATGATGAGTTAATCTCAAACTCCAGAAGTCCCCAGCCCATGACTGCATTAGCCTTTTGGGGTACAACTACACACAAACCATAACAGTATGTTAATTTTTGTGCAGTGCTGGGGATCAAACCCAGGGCCTTGTGCATGTTAGCCAACCATTTGATCCTTAAACTATAACCTTAACTCCGTATGTTAAAAATTTAAGGTAAGCCACTATAAAAAGAAAACCAGGGTCTATAAATATGGAAGCATTAGGATGAAGATTGAAAATAAAAGCTTCATTATTATAAAATAATAGAATAAGAGATTTTAAAATGCAAAATGTGTGGTGCACACCTGTAATCCCAGCACTTGGGAAGCTGAGGCAGGAGGATTGGTGCAAGTTCAAGACCAGCCTGGGCTACAAAAGTGAGCTCAAGGCCAGCCTGAACTAAAGAGTGAGAACCTGTCTCAAAAAAAAAAAAAAAAAAAAAAAAAGCAAAATGTGTCATTAAAATCAAATAAACCAAAAATATACCCAATATATGAGTAATCACAATGAATAAAATGCATTAAAGTCAATGAATAAAGAGCAGACATTCTAAGTTTGCTTCAACAAGAAAGAGGCATGCTATTTTGAAGAAAAGCCTGAAATACAAGGGTACAAAATATTTGAACATAAGATTATTGAAAAACATGTGTTAGCACATATTAGTGAGAAAGAACCTAACCTATCAAATGAAATAGTTATGAGGGGAAAAAAAAAAAGGTAAGAAAGCATTAGTAGGAATAGAAAGCTCAGTATACATTTTAGATCTTTCATATATTTTTACTGTTGCTTTAGTACCAAGAATCAAACTCATGACCTCACACTTGGAAGGCAAATGCCTGCCCCAATCTTTGATATATTTTGAGTTAATTTTTGAATATGGTATGAAGTAGGGATCCAAGTTCATTGTTTTACATGTAGCTTTCCAGTTGTTCTGATACCACTTAGTGAAAAAAACTATCTTTACCTACTGGTCTTTGGGCAGCTTTGTACCAAATGAGTTGACCATAAATGTACAAATGTCCCCTACACTTTGTTTTTTTTTAATGTATTTGGTACAGGTCTCACTACACAACTTGGACTATAGTGATCCTTCTGTTTTCAGTCTTCGCAGGCTGGGATTACAGGCATGTGCCACCATGCCCAGACTGTGTTCTGGCCCAGTATGCCCAAGGGCAGGGCCAGCACCTGAGGGCAGGGCTGGTGCAGCATGCAGTACCAGGGATCAAACCCCGGTTCCTGAGCTTGCCTAAGTAGGTGCTTAGTCTGCTAAGCTATCTTGCCAGCCCTCTCCTACACTTTTAATAGGACATGGTCAAGTGTCCAAAGAATTATTCTTAATTTCCCACTCGGTAACATATAAATCAAGTTCATTATATGGTACAGAAATCATTAAGTTCACAAACATATTAGAACAAGCAGGCAAATTTTAAAAACCTATGATGAAAATATACCAGTGAATGAGAGAAAAGACAAGATTGGCAAGAAAGGAATGTATGGCTCATACAGGTCCTGCTAAGTCCAGGTATGCAATTATGGCTTTATTCTGATGGTACAGGAAAGCTGATGGGAATTTTGAACAAGAAAGTAAGACACAATGATTTTCAGATTTAGAAAATCATCTGGATGCCAGGTAAACTTTGCACCATAAAGTGAAAGCTGTGAAAGCCAGGAGACAATCAAGATATAATTGAAATATATAGGTAAGAGATTATGACAAGGAATATATTTTTTTTTGCCTTGCTAAGGCTGCCCTAATGGGAGATCCAGTAAAGCTTGTGGAGCCAGGGATTGAACCCAGGTACCTTGTGCCTGACTACCTTTGCTTGAGCAAGTGCTTAAGCAACTGTGCTAAGCTGCAGCCCCCTAGATTAGGACAAATTAGACAAGAGTGCTAGTAGTGGTAATAGAAGAAGCAGGAAGATTTGGAACATGTTTAGGGGTAATGATTTGGAAATAGAAGTAAGGCTTAGGGTGCCAGGAGAGGGAAAAGAGAATTTAGTAGTGTTCACGGCTTGAATAACCGGACAAATGGGTGTTTAATCACCTCTCTCCATTTACTGAGATTTGTAAGACTAGGAGAAGCGAGGAACCTGTTGGGTAAGACTGGAGTTGTAAAGGATGGCCAAGACCCTGAACTTTAAATGATAAGTCAGCGCTGGCATAATTAAGTTGAATGTGCCCTGATGTGTCTTGTATGATGATAAATATTGTATGTGACTGAGAATGTAAATAAAAGATAAAACAGGCAACAACAACAACAACAACAAAAGGTTAACTGGGGGTTGAGGAAGGAGAGGAAGAGGTGGAGAAGAGGAGACTGTACCTGACTGCATGGTTTAGAGGCCCTTAAAACTAGAAATTTAGAAATTTAGAAAAGATTGGAGACGAATCCTAAAGAAGCCTGTACAGTGTGCCTAAGGAAAGTCATCTAGAGAGAAAACATTCTCTTAGGATTTCACAGAGAGCAAACTGTTCAAGCAACGGCCATGACTCATGCAGTGGCTGGCACTGACAAAAGCTCTACAGAACGTTGTACGTGGTTTCAAGGTGAATCCTGAGGGGATTTGACTGACCTTGTCAGATACAACAGTTACATGTTTTGTTATGTAGGTCTTGCTTTAACTTGGTCCTAACCATCCACAAAAAGCTTAACCACGAGGTATAAAATGCAATAGTATGCTGAGCTGTAAAAGGCTCAAGCCAACAGCTTCCGACACTGCCAGTTCTGCTGTTAACCCACTACCATTATGGACTATTGGACTATACACACAACTACTTTCTCTTACTTCAATGAGAAGAAATATTTGTATCAATAGTGTTTAGAAAAGTTATCCTGTTTGCATCTTGTACTCTGAACAACTACTAAGAAGACAACAATATGCATTGTATTAATTATTGTGGCTGTCCTACTAACGTGTTTTGAAACTGTCTCATTGTTATTTCTTATTAAAAGCAATAAAATTTTTTTTTAAATTTTTTATTTAGTTGTTTGCTTGTTGTGTTTGTTTGTTTCTTTCTTTATTTATTTTGTGGCTGGCTCAGCCTGCCCTGGTGGTGGGGCTGGCGCAGCATGTGGTGCCAGGGATCGAACCGCAGTCCCTGCAGTTGCCTGAGCTTTCCTAAGCAGGCGCTTTAGACCACTGAACCATCTTGCCGGCCCAAAAGCAATAAAATTTTTTGAAAGTCCTAAAGAAGCCTTAAAATACTGTGAGCAGTGCTTGATGTTTTCATACTAGTGGTAGAGAACCTGAATGCTGGTAAGAATGCAGACAGTAAAGGCTAGGGTCATTAGGTTTCAATTAGGAACGAAGACTATATTGAAAGCAAGTCTACAGGCCATGTATGTATCGCTATGGCATAGAATTTGTCTACATTTTGTCCACATCCTGAGACTTTGCGTGAGGCTAAATTTAAATGCAATGGACTAATTTTTCTGTTGGAGGAAATCTGAGAGTAGCTCAATGTTCAGGCTATGTCATGGGTACCGCTGGCTGCTTTTAGCCAGACCTATAAAGAGAATTATGGGCAAAAAGTAGTGTAAAAATTTGTAGTTTCACCAGAATGTCAGCCCCTGCAAACTTGGGGACAGGAACAGCCTGGCTGTGAAAAGATTAGCAGTAAAATGAAATCAAATATTTTGAAATATGACAACAGACAAAATGGTTTTAATTCTCAGGAACTGGCCAGACCTCAAATTTCACAGGTTCAAGGGCTTAAAAGTTTAAACCCTTTTGAACTACGTCACTTTAAGAAGATAGCTCCTGGGTGTCCTGCTCTTTCAGATACCTAAGGAAGTGTTTCCCCAAGTTCAGTCATCTAGGTACTGAGACATCATGGTCCAAGAGGATTTTACATTTTGCAGAATGACATGGAAATGAGTCTTTTGGAGATCAGGGGCAGAATTTTATGGTTTAGATCTAATGTCCTCCCAAACTCTCATGTTTGAAAAGTAACTAGATTATAGGAATTCACCCATGAGTTTAGTAGCTGAATGTACTCTTAGGAGATTTGGCCTGGTTGGAGATGGGTCACTGGAGACGTGATCTGGAGAAACGTATTCTTATTCCCAGATCCGCCCTTCTCTCTTTGCTTTCTGGCTGCTCTGAGTGGAGCACCTTCCCTCTGTCATACCCCTCTACCATGTGTTTCTGCCTTGCAGCCTGCTGACTTTGGATTGAACCCATTGGAAGATGTGAGCCAAAGAAATCTTTCCTTCTTCAAGTTGTGGGCATCAGCGTTGAGTCCCAGTGACAGGATAATGACTAACAGAGGCCAGGAGAATGCATTGTGTAAAGGAGGAAGCATGGGTATGGCATGCACAAAAGTTAAGTACTTTTCTTAGCTCTGTACTTTGGATATTGAAAAGGCCATTGCATAATCAAGATAGTGTTTGGGGCTAAATTACATATTTTGAATATGAATGGACACTAAATTGGAGCCACTGACAATGGACCTTATATCTTAGAAATAGGTATACCGGTCAATTATATATTGTCTTTGTTACTTTGCTCTCGTTGCTGAGGTAGAGTAACCCAATACCCAAAATTAAGAGAAGAAACGTTTAGTTAGCTCACAGTCTGTACAGGTTTCAGCCCATAGTTGTTTGGCTTCAAGGCAGGACTGCACATGGAAGAAGGGCAACAGTTCATGGTGGTGGAAGATAACAAAAAACAACAAGAGCAAAAGAGGCAAAACAAGATCTGTCTTCTTTTATTTTACCCAGACTGCTAGGATTAGGGTGGTGCCAACCCAGTCAGTGGACTGATCCAGAAATCACCCACTCTTAATCCCAGTGTTATACTATGGATCAATCACAAACTCTAGATTCAGGTGCCTCTGAAAAACGTCCATCTAAAATTGCATGAGGTTTTGTGGGAGCACATCTAGACACAAATTATAATATATATCTCTGGGCAAGATACTTATATCTATAGTGTTTCTGGGAAGATTAAGTAAATTATGATTTCTTTTAGAAGGGCATTTAGACCACTGTACCTTATTTGTGCTTTCAGGGCCTGATATTGATAGCTAGATACACCTATAGGTATAGATATCAACACTTACGGAGATTGACAAGATGTGCAGATGGCAAGCTAGAGATCTAGGAGTTCTAGGAGTCTAGTTTGGTATAGTTCTAGTCCAAAGTTCAGCATGCTTGAGACCCAAGAAGAGTCAATACTTTAGTAGAAGAGTAGAGGAAGAAAAAGGGATTACTTGTTCAAAGAAGTCAAACAGGAGGGAATGGCAGCCTTTTTGTTCTTTTGGACTTTCAACTGTTTGGACAAGGCCTGCCCACCTTAGGAGAGCAATGTGCTTTCTCAGTCTATCAATTCAAATGTCAATTCCAAATGTCTGGCCATCCTGTGGTTCACTCAAGTTAACTCATAAAATTAGCCACTGTGTGCCTTACAAGTAAATACACTGAATGCCCTCTGATGGGTGTTCCATTTGATAAAGATCTGCATATTTTGTGCCAGTAGTCTATTTCCATGCTTCTTCCCTATACTTTTTTTTTCACTTTTTTTAGGAGTGTATTTTTTCTTGAATTCATATGTATTGACACATAACTGTACTTTTTTTTTTTTAAGACTGGGGTTCAAACTCACAACCTTGCACTTGCCAGGAAGGCACTTGTGCCACAGAGCTATCTCCCTAACCCCCATAATTGTACATATTTATGAGGTACAATGTATTACTTTGGTACCTGTAAACACTGTGTAGCATATCAAATCAGTGTAATTAACAAATCTAACAATCTATTCCTTCGAACATTTGCCATTTCTTTGTAGGGAAACATTCAAAATCTTCTAGCTGTTTTGAAATAACTATTCATTAACTAAATTCTATTGGGCAAAAGTTAGAAAAGGAAGTATAATCACAGTGCCTGAACTTGGCTTACAACAAAATCTGTAATAGCTGAAATGGGAGTGTATTTTTATAACGAATATAAAGGTTTTAGCCAAATACAAATGGCTTGAGTTTCAGCCAATCCCAGGCTCCCAGTGGGTGAAACCACATCCAAGGCAACAGCTCACTGAACTAATCAAGCTATTTCTATACTTACGCCTGTTCAGCTGCATAACCTTGCTGCCACACAGCACAGTGCTCTGAACCCCTGTATAGAATGCTGCCTGATTCATGAATTGTTCTTTGCTGTTACAATTTCTTTTTCCAACTTGTTAGGTTTGCCTGAGGTTAAAAAAAAAAGAAGTGCATTAGCTATCAAACGTAAAACACAGCCATTCTTTTTCAGAATAGGTATGTATCACTGTTTCTTTTTAAATCATTTATTCCACTGTTCTTTGTTAGTGGCTAGATTGTCTAAAACTTCAATCTTGCCTTGTCTAGCTTCTGAATTAGGAAGTTTAATATTATCCACAGTGACGCTGTCATCATTGTCCTCAGACTCTAAATTGTCCTCCGAACTGTATTGGGAACTCTCTTTTGAACTATCCTCTTCTTTTGAATCTGCCTGATTCATTTCAAATAAGACCACATCCATTTTACAACGTTGCCTACAGTCCTGTCAATATTTTCAATATTGAAACGACCAGGGGGAGTGGCCTCCATTTCTTTTCTGAGCTTTTCGTTTGCCTGGGCCATCTGTGGGAGAAAGTTCCAAATTTGGTCTAGTAACGGACTTCTCTCTATCCAAACTGTTTGAAGAGTTGAAGGTTTTCTGGAATTAGGCTTGGAGTTGATGAGCAACCTGTCCCATGTACCTCCTAGGCCATTACCCGCAGTCAGAAGCTCTTTGGAGACTGAGACCCCTGAGCATTCTTGGATGGGAGATGAACTTGAGCTGGCACAAGACTTGCTGTGGACTTCCATACGTCTGCAGCCATCAACACTGTCACGTGACAACCACACAGCCCACCAAACATCACTTCCACCCAGTTCCAAGCAGTATAGAAACAGCTCTGTGCCGCCACAGAGGAATGATGGGAAAAATAACACCCCTCAACTTTCTTGTCTCTGATCTGTCAATGCTTTGTCTAGGCCCCTGATCATAGACCACTATCCAGGAATTGCCATATAATTCTCATCTATGTCTACTTCTCCACACAAAGTAGCTGACCAGTTGTTCCACTCATAACTTTGTTATTGGGAATATTTTCCTTGACCACACTTGATCAAAGCCATCCTTAAAGGTGTATATAATGTTGCCACAAACATATTCAGTTTGCACCCATATACCTTGTTGACATTTTTGGAAACCAAGATTGAACTGTCCTCTTCTTCTTCACCATGCTTTATAGAACCTGCCCCAACACAGGCATAGATCTGACCTAATGGAAGAGTACCTGCGCAACTGTAATAGGTGACATAGCAGTTCATCCTACCTGTCTCTGCATTGTCTTGTGCCTTCTGGGCTTGGTTAAACTGTGTCCTGAATGTAATACTTCAAACTTTTAATAAACAACCCAGTCTATCTTTATGACTATGTTGGCCAAATCCCCTAATGGGCGTTTCAAACCCATGGTTAAATGTTTTGTCTCTCAGGGCCAAGACTATGCCAGGATATATTTCTCAATGGTATCGAACACTCTTCTGGCTTCATAGCCTTACTACAGAATAGTCTACACTCTAGTTTTCCCACTGGAGGTTGTTATAAGCTCCATGATAAATAGATTTAAATTAAAGGTAAATTCTTGCAGGCTTTCTTTAAACTCATTTGTGAATAGAAATGGAAAATAACTCAAATGATAGATATTACACTACTTTGAAAACCTTGACCAACTTACAAGTCCCCGTGGAAATGAGTTGTTGGAGCAAGTATAATCTACCAGTTCTCCAAATACATGTGAATCTAGGACACTGCTTGGATTTCAGCAAGGTCCTGTTCTAAGACAATACAATGAGCTCTTACAAGAGAGGTTCCCACATGTTATCAGACCACAAGAATAAAATGAGGTATATTAGTTCAAAACTCAAAATCATAAGGACTTAGGTTTCTACCAGTTTGATAGTTTGAACCTCAGCAGCTCATTAAAAACACCCTGTAATTATTTCTGGGAGTCTGCACAAGGGATGCTTCCCAAGAGCAGGCAGTCATATTTCTCAATTCCAGGAGGCAGGGCTGACATTGTATTTTGGGTGAATGGCACTCCCCTAGTACAACTGAGTCACACTGAGTAAAAGGTGCATCGTGCCCCTCAAATGATGTAGCATTGATACGATGTCTTGCGGATGTTCAGGAGTCAATCCTTGCTCAAGAACCATCATGCCTTTTCTCTTGTACTTCAGTACTGTGTAAAGGAAGATCACTGATACCAACACTGAGGGCACCCTTTAGGTGCTGCCCACTATTCACGCCATGGGTGAAGTCTCCTGATATTCTCAGAGCCATTGTTTGTGCATGTGCATATGTGAGGAGAAATGCCTATTCCCCACATCCATGACATTTTGTTTCCTAGGTTCCAAAACCTATGCCTTACAAAATCTCTCACCAGAGTGTCCTGTCAGCATTTCTTCTCCTTCGCTCTTCACCTCCTACCAGCATCTCTCAACACTGTCCTTCCACCAACCAGAGAGTATAACTTAGAAACAAGGTAAACAACTTGTTTTGGTGTACTGTCTCAATACCTAATACATCACCATCTCCAAACACCTCCTCTAACCTCCACCCAGAAAGATAAAAGAGTCAGGCATGATGGCACACATGTGTGATCCTAGCAGCGGGGAGGAAGAGGCAGGAAAACTGCTATGAGTTCAAAGCCATCCTGAAGTACATAGTGTAACACTTGGTCTCAAAAACCAAAACCCATGGCTGGATAAGGTGGTGCACATCTATAATCCCAGCATTTGGGAGAATGAGGTAGGAGGACTGTTGTGAGTTTGAGGCCAGCCTGGACTGCAAAGTGAGTTCAAGGCCAGTCTGAAATGCAAGACCGTGTATCAAAGAGACACAAACAAACAAACATACGAACCTATTTAAATTAGAACACAGAGGCTCCGTGGTTATTTT
>PVKN010005761.1:0-29997 GCA_004027915.1 Capromys pilorides | reverse complement strand
CTAATTTCAATATTTTCATAAATTTGTAGTAACTCATTATTATTATAACTAAATAGACCTTTGAACTTTGAGTACACCTTTTTATTTCTATCTTATTTTCTTTTTTTCCTAAAACATCCTAAAAGATTTCAATTACAGATTCAAATGCTGCTGAAAGCAAAACCTGGGGATAGTAGTACATTTCAGAGCAGTATAGTTCAGTACTCTTCTGTTTCAACAACATAGTTACTTGGTTAGTCATTTTTCTGGACATTGTTAGCACTAGGTTTTTCAGGATCTGGACAAACTCATTACTGAAATTACATGATTCTAATAGAATAATAAGTTGCAGCATCTTGAAGAACAGCTTTACATTGAACAGTAATTCCAAGAAAATTTTACAGTCATTTTGTCCCAACTATACAAATGTTTACAGAAAATAATACTTAGATCTCTACAGAGGGAGCAATTTTCAGCAATATTTTGGTGAGAAGAAACACAGATCTCTGAGGAAAACTCAGAAATCTCTAGGTCCTTTCTATTCTAGGATGTTATTTTTCAGAGCTCTCAATGGTACTTTTTATGTCAGTAAAATGGAACAAATCTACTGTTATGTGACTCCAATAAGAATTTTAACAACTGACCTGCCTGCTTTTGATCCATCATGGAATAACTAATGAAAACAAACAAATAGAAACAAAACAAAAGCAAACCTTCAACCAACCTGAGTCTAGCTTTATTTTTTAGGACAGGTTGGATACTCTGAATTTCGTCTTTCCTGGTGTCAGTGTTGAAGAGTTCAGGGTGTTCTCCTCGGCTGTCTTTGAGAAATTTTAACATTTTAAAGTTTAGAAAGATACAAGACTTGACTATAATTTAATCATGTTAGAATTAGCCCATAATAACAGTTTCAGCTTTCAAAGCATTTACAAATCAACAATGTTAGAGTTAACCCTCCAGTTTCAAATATGACATGGAAGTAACTTAAATGAAAATATCCTTCTCTTATTCCTTTGTGTGCCAGGGGATTTTTCTGTTACTGAATGAGAGTCAGCATCTCATTTATTAACAATGGAGATACACATCAAAGCTACTGCCGAATCCATCTCCCCCATTTATTTTTCTTTCTTATTTCTACAACTTATATTTCTTGTTTAACAAACGTTCTTGATGTGACGTATTCACAATATGCCCATAAGCACTGCTGAAACACAATTTCCTGCTAGCTTCAGTCAAAATACATTAATCCTCTTGATATTTCCCAGGACAATACTATCTCTCATGTGCAGACTTTATTTCTCTCATTTGGCTGCAAAGGAGAAAATATCTTTGAAAATTGGTTTGAAAAGTGACTTACAAAAAAACCAGAGTTAAAAATCCCTGTGAACACCATTTCCCTTAAATGCTCTTGTTTTTATGAGCATTTTTTATGTCATGTTAAACACTAGTGTGTGTGTGTGTGTGTGTGTGTGTGTGTGTGTGTGTGTGTGAAACTGAGAATGAAAATGAATCAGCAGCTGAGAGGCCCTGTGTTGATGCTACCACATGGTTGCCTTCCTTCCATTAAAGAACTGCAATGTTAGAGACACGTGAGTCCTGTCTCTCCCTTCCCCAGAACTTCGTTACAGCTTCATGAAAACTGAGCACTGAGCTATAGGGCTGGGAAGCCTGACAAGGAATTCATTTTCCTGACAACTCACTTGGCAAGGGCCAATGGGAAATGCTCTGCGTGGTCACAGAATCACTTTCATGTATATGTTTGTGAGTAGGTGCACCTGAGGTATATAGGCATATATGTATGGTTCACATAGATGGGTAGATCTGTAAGCATGTGTGAGCATGTACATACGTAGCTAGGCAAGCATGCACACACATAGGTAAATGGCAGATGTGTATATGTAAGTATATACACTTATACATTTATAAGCACACATATTCATAGATATGGTACTAGTATGAGGGTAAGTGTGAGTGCGTGTATAGGTATGCACATTTCTGGCCAGTATGCAGGTGCACAGGTAGAAATCTACAAAGGCATAGATGCAGGTTGGTATGCATGCAGGTGTTTGTGTAGGTGTGTATATAGAGCCACATGCGGGAATGCAGGCAGCTGTGTAGGCATCTCTGCATGTAAGCATGTTCACAGAATTTCCTTCCCTGTTCTCCAGCTGCTGCTGACCATGTAGTAGGGCAAGGGGGACATCAAACAAGCAGGCCTCGTCCGATGCACTGGATTACCAGCCTCTTTGTGGCCACAAGACTGAAACACTAACGTGTTCCTTGCCATCCTGTCACTTGCAGTGACACATGCCCTGATGGAACCAAATAAGAGCACAGTGCCCCACTTCACAGAAAAGCTTGGGCTTATGCGGCATTGTCTGATATAAAGACAAAGGTGCCAGTGAATCAGCTGTTTGTCCCTTCACCCACCATCATGTGCATATTGAGCAATATACACACTGGGGCAGAACCCGTACTGATTCAGACTTTTGATGTGAAGCTAAATGACAAAATATTGGCTTTAGTTTGAAGTAGTCCAGTTTCATCCAATGAAAAAGAAAATATATGACTTTCCCTCCCTCTTCTGACTGCAGCAAATGATTTCAGAAGACGTTTGAGAAGACCTGCAGACAATTAAAATCCACATCAGCAGGTTCATGGTCTGAGGCACTGTATTTCTGCTTCATGCAAAGCTTTTTTTTTTTTTTTTTGTATCTGGAATTGAATATGTAAAGCTTTAAAGGAAGAGAGAGGCTTAATTCCTAGACCTGCCTTAGACCTGTCACACTAGCTCCCATTCATTGCAAAGTTTGGCCACTTGGCAATTATCTCAAGCTATAGTTTGTAAACCTTGTTGTAGGAAAACAATAATGAAAGAGTTTATGTCCATGTGCACCTGTGCATATATTTATACACATGCACATGGCTGATCTCACGATGTGTATATGTATGTGTTTACCTTCAGTAAGCATGGATACACTATTCATTGGTTTTCTATATGGAAACTATGAAAGGAGCCCTTTACTGTATGGGAGAGGTAACTAGATGAATAATTAAGTAAACTATGTGGTAAGTAAACTGTGTGGTAAGTAAACTACATGATACCTTGGACTATGTGGACAAAACTCTGAAAATTTTTGATCCAGGGATTAAAAATATAAATCTCTATAGGTAGTGGCTAATGTCTGACAATAGCTAAACCAAAACCCAATCCAACAGCAGCAAACAAACAAATATAACTAGATTTATAGTATATATTTGCTTTGACTATGTGTTAAGCATTTAAGGCTGCCATTATACAACCATATTTTACTATATATTTTTGGTCTCTTTAAAAAGTTATAGCAGAGATATTGATATACAGATATCATTATGTACCTAATGGAAATGTAGCAGAATAAAAGCAATGGTGACTAGAAAGCCGCATTTTGTCTCAAATTTAGGAGTGACAACCTAAGCGTGATGGTGCATATCTGTAATCTTAGCCTTGGCAGGCTGAGGCAGGAGGTTTATAATTTTGAGAGCCCAGTTCAGACAATTAAGTGACATAGGCAGGGAAACACCATCTCAAAATGAAAAACTAAAAAAAAAAAAAAAAAAAAAAAAAAAAAAAAAAAAAAAATGGCTGGGGATATAGAGTGGTGTAAAGATTTTGGGTTCAATCCAAGTAATGTACATTTTTTAAAAGTAAAAATATGAAAGACAAAATGATAAAAATTGAAGATGAAAGAGGTAAGTAGAGACTATCAGACAACATCTGTAGCTCATTATTAGCCATGGGAATATGGGTTCAAAAAGGTGGGCCCAGGACTGTGATATATTTCAGGAGAAGCCAGAAATCTAGATTTGTGCATGAGTGAAATCCCCCAATAGAAAACAGATAAAGCTACCATCATTTTAATATAGATATCAGAAGTATAATATATGTATTAATTTTGAGGTTGGAAGGTGCAAGATAATACATCAAAGTTTTCTCTTAGTTTCCAAGTTAGATGTTGCAGATTAGAATTTTTGTGGCTCTCCGTCCTCATTCTATGTCAGAATTATCTACAAAAACTTCAGAAAAACACATCTTAGTTTCCATCTCAGTCCATGAGACTCATCAGGTTGAGTAGGTGAGTGCCGCCTAGCCCTGGGGAAATGGGAAAAGCTGATATTTGATCCATTGGCCAAGGGAGGTGTGGGACGGCCACTCTGGAATTTCAGTTGGGAGGTGGTTGGGGCTCAGGTGAAGGGTTATAATAGTTCTTGACTGTTTCTAGTGCAATATAAGGACTGAAGATATCCTGAATTGCTTGAGCTTTTTGGATGCAAAACTGATAAGTAAAATATAGAAAGACCAAGCATTTTCTGCACATACTCACATCCACCATTATAAAATATATAATTTGACAAGGTGAACTCTTGCTGCTGCAAATCTATGGGAGTTACAAGAGAATTTTACTTAGAGCTAGGCTTTTTTATAGCCCCAAAGGACAGGACACAAAGTATTCCACTAGTTAAAGGAGACAGCATGGGTTTGACCATGACAAGCCTCTCACCTACTCTAGTCTTTGAGCTCTGGTGTAAAGACTATAATCTCACAATTTCTTAAGGGCCATGGCAGAAGATACAGAACACTACTTGGGAACATCTGAATTTTTCCTAAGAGACAGTCTGATTAAAATAAAAAATAATGTACTTATCTTCCAGTGGACATGGTTTGGGAAAAAGTTTTGCATATTATAATGGCAATAAAAAGATGTTTGCTTTATAATTCATATTTTCAATTAGAAATGAATTAAATGCATATTCAAATCATTGCAGAATCAGTAGTGGTCAGGACAGATGGCAGTATTTTTTCTTCACCTACTGTGAATTAAAAGGAATTGTTCTTGCTATGAAAGGAGTATTTGGCATGATTCCAGAGAGGTGCAAGGAAAATAAAAGACATGGATGACAATCAATTGAACTTAAAGTGGATTGAACATTGCCTAAATTTAATTATTAATGTATCAGCTCATTGTTTTCAAAACTTGGCAAAATTACCAAAGAAAGCTATGTCTTTTTCTTGATTTTCTTTGTGAAAGCATTCAGTATAAAGTATTCACTCTATTATCTTTAATATATTAAGACCTATATTAAGCACGTACCTGTTTCATAATTTATGTGCTAGTAATGACTTTGAGCCAAGCACCTTCTTTTAAAAGATACAGAAAGGATTTCAGGTTGGGTGAAAAGTGTATACAAAAATCCTACAGTTTGGTGCTTCCTTTTTAATCATATTTAAAAAATGATCTGCAGCAAAATAAAAACGGTAATATTTGTTCATACCACATGACTGGGTCTGAATAGCCAATGACCTGTGTCTGGGTTGCTACAGTGTGATGTATTACCATTCCTACAATTTGCTGCAGGCAGAAATCTTAATTAAGGCCTTTCCTAAAGAGTGACCTTCAGGGAGTACATTCCTGAATTGGTGTAGGAATAGACAAATGGCCAAATGGCATCAGTGAAACAGTGGGAACACATTGAATGTTGAATATATATTTTCCCAAAAGAGTACAGTGGCATTGATATTGGTCAGACTGCTGGACTCCTTCAAACATCAATTAGCCCTACCCTGAGGAAAGAGGATCTAATTATTGTAGGGAACTAGAATAGGCTTCTCAAAGTTTCCTTTTTAGTGAGTGAATCTCCCTTGCTCAAGTTCAAATATTTTATGTCCATTGTATGCATATTTCATCTATGAATTTACACCTGCATGGGTTTTATGAAGAATAACAATCCCTGTTTCCTTTGCTACTTCTTCTAATTAGCCATGCAGGGTATCTGCTGTTCTTTAGTGGCTGAGATTGGAACCCTTTTGTGGTTCTTAAGGACTCTGGGAGGTCCTGCTTTTAGAAGATGATTCTCTTTGGTCTGGATGGTACAGGGATGCTTTCCAATCTGACCAGGGAGACTTTACCAGCCAGTGCTTGTCCTCCCCTTTGAGATAAATTGGAAGAGATCCTCCACTAAGGGAAAGATAGATTGTTCTGCTTCAAGGTACACAGAGTCCTGGCAATGGCCCTGCCAGTACAGCTATGTGCCTCAAATTGGTTAGTTTTATTCCTTCCAAATTTCTCGGGGCTGTGTGGAAGGTTATGGCCAAATGTTTCTCAATCTGCTCATTTCTTAGCCAAGATTGTTTTTTTGTTATTTTAACTTGCAGACATTTGACCAGCTTTTCATTTACTCAGGGAGTCCCATAAATTCAACTGACCTTCTCTTTGCAGGGTGTGAGTGTATATTTCTGGAAGCTTTTGTGCACTAGGTGACTACCTGCCTAAGTCATCTGACGACATTTGTATATTAATTCACCACCCGCATTGCTCAGTATCCTCTGATGTAGCATTTTTCTATGATTCCAAAGGAACCAATATCTACACAGCCTAACTTAATGTGTTTGTTTTAAATATCTAAATCCACACACTTAGATATTTTTCTATTGATGGCAGTAGAAAGAAAACAACACCATCTATCTCTGAGTTTTTAAATCATGAGGGAACTCATGGAGATAGAAAATGGTTTTGAAAAATAAATCTTAGGTTAAAAAATATTTCAATTATTTCAACCTGCCTGGTTTTAAATAAAAATTTTAAGCTTCTTATACATGTGCTTTTAAAGCCTAACATTAGATATTTCAGGAAGAAGAGATTATGACATAATCATAATATGAGAAAGGCACCAGGTGATTTTAGCATATTAGCATAAAAGACACTGAGCTTGTTACAAACATTCTTTCCTTCAGCTTCCCTCTCTAGTGAGACATCTAGTGAGAGGAAACACTATAGGACATTTTTTGAGTTAAAACACCACACACATTTGTATAATGAGGGGTAATTTATGCAACCTGTTGCTATGGATGCAAAGTGACTAAGACATACCCTTTCAGGCAACCAACAATCGAACGATAGGAAATAAAAGCACATATTAGCTGTGTGGTAAGCTAGTCTGAAGGAAGTATTTTCATCAAGAATAAGCAAAGAGCCAGTGAGCCCAGGTGAAAGAACAATTCTGAAGTTGGCTGTAAAGAAAACATAACCTATAGCACACTAGGTAAGCCTGCCTTAGAGGAGAAAAAGGATTTTGTCTTAGAGAATGGCAATAATAGGACAGTTACAGCAAAACAAAAACAAAAACAACAACATTATCCTATAGATTATACACATACATACACACATATAATGAATAGAGAAGTAAGCTAAATGCTAAAATAGTTTTATAACCACAAGCACTTAAATTGTTTATAAGAGAAGCTGAAACCTATTACTTCAAATGATATATAAAACTTCTCTGATCTATTGCTACTTTTGAAAATAAAAGTTAAGGGGCTTACTCCAAGTAATATAGAACGTGAAAGAACAGAGAGCTGAACTTGGTTCTGTTGTTCAAAAAGCCAGTAGTATCCCTACTTCCTGAATTACACAAGTCAGTAGATACAAGTTCAAATGAAAATGTGTGCATTTTGGACTAAGGACAGGGATCTTGAAGTATAAATTGATGACAGCATGTTTAGTAGCTGTTGATGGTGAAAAACAATAAACAGCTAAGATCATTGCCTTCTGTAGTTCTTAACACTTTGTAATTTCTTTTTAGGAACCATTTTTAATTCTTATTGTTTAATCAGAGTTTTATAATCTTATTGATGCCTAATAGTCTTGTACCTACAGAATATATCACTGTCCTTGAATTGTAAAAGACGTCTGAAAGCAAGTAAAAAAAAAAGAAAACCTTCAAGCAGTACATTCTCAGGGGAAGTCCACCTGATTCAATGTTTTGTCACCTCCATAGTCACTCTGTCTGACAATTAACAGGGCCAATTAGTGACAAGTCCCAAACCAAGGTGTGCTGTGTTTGTGGAAAATGAAAATTACAGAAGAAAATTAGATTTAATGAGCCTATGACCTTGAAAATCTCCTGCCCTGACTTCATTTGTTACTGAGCCTAGGCTGTACTATACTTAGGTATCCACTCACTTACACATTCTGGCCCTTGAAAAGATGATGAGCTTCTTTCTAAGAAGATTTTAGGACAGAGACAGCACAGCACTGAATCCCTTCTTCATGCTGTGCCTCTGTTGTTCATAGCTGAATGATTCACTTCTTGGAGCCTCAGTGTTCTCAGTTTCAAAACTTGCTTCTCTAACTGGATTGTTGTGAAAAGGAGAGAAATAAAGGCAAAACTACTTCCTGTTTGTAAAATGCTACAAAATGATGGTTATTAGTATCTCTCTCTCCACCTTTAATAGCTAATGATAAATATGTTTTGTGATTTAGGCATTGCTTATTCATTTCGTTTTGAGTCTCTACTTTTTAATTTGGGGAACTGTAGAGATACTATGGTGAAGCTGACAGTTCAGTGGCATAAGACACACAATAAACCAGTGAAAAACAAATGAGTGATATATGTTGGGTTATAATAAGTGGTATAGGGGAAAATAAGCCAGGGTTCTGGAAATGATAATGGTGGGGAGTAGTTTATCCAGAGTGGTTGCTGTGACACTGCATGCCACTCAAAAAGATATGCTGATGTTCTAATTCCTAGGACTTCAGAATGTGATCTTGCTTGTATAGGGTTGTTAGAGATATAATTAGTAAGAATGACAGACATCCTCTCATGGTATGGTGGGTCCATCATCCAATGTGACTGGTGTCCTTACAAGAGAACAGATATGTGAAGATGGAGTCATACTGGAAGAATGTTGTGGGACAAGTGAGGGAGAGATTTGAGGGCTGCTGGGAAATCACAAGAAGCAGCAGGAAGAGGCAAGAAGGATCCTCCTTCAGGCCTTCAGAGTGGCCCAGTTCACATCTTGATTTTGGGCTTAGGCTCTTGAGTACTATGAGAGAATAGATTTCAGTTAGGTTAAACACCCCAGTGAGCAGTACTTTATTTTGGAGTGCTAGGAGAAGTCAAAAAGTCTTCTCTGCAGGTTCAACGTTTTATCTAAGACTGAATGAAGGAAAGTGTGCAGCATGGAATCAGGGAAACTTGTCTCAAGCAGTGGCAGGCATAAGCCTTGTGTGTCTCACAGGTGGAAGGTGGATGGGACAGAGAGAGAACAGCAAATCAGGGGGAGGCAGGTGGGAGATGAGAGCAGAAAGAGAGAAGAGCACGGTGTAGGATGAGGTGTGCATGGGGTCTCCATTCCAGGGGCAGTGCAGAGGCAAGGCAGAGGCTTGAGCACAGATCACTGCTGCAACTGAAACCCAGGTCTTGATGCAAATATTTTAGAAGTCGATCCCACATCAACTTGTCCAGAAATGTACACTGTGACTTTAGAATACAGCTCTCAGGTGTACTGTTATAGTTACGTGACACAGTGTGTTCAGTTTCTATTTAATAGATTTAAAAATGTTTCAATAGAACCAGGGGTGATGGCAAACACTTGCAGTCTCAGCACTGTGGTGTATGAGGAAGAAGGATTGCAGTCTTCACCTTGGGCAATTTAGTAACTTAGTGAGAGCCTGTTTGAAAATAGGGGGGCTGGGTGTGCAGCTTAGTGTGAAGGCTATGGGTTCAGTTCTCACTACTGTGGTCAGGATTTAGATTTTTTTTTGCCAACATAGTTAACTGTCATAGTTTTTTGTTTCTGTTGTTTAATAATAGAAGTACTTATGCTATTTAAGAATGCATTGGTTGATTCTGATAAGAGAAAATATAAGTTCTTTCTTGTGTTTTTTTTTGTTAATTTGTAGTTGGTAGCTTTAATCCATCTTTTATTTGTTCCTTCAGTTGGATTCTTATATTAAGTGTGCATATTATAGTTTAACATCATGATAGATTCAGGTCAAAGTAATGAATACATAAAGATTCAGAGGATAAAATAATGTTAAAATGGCCTGTTCTTATGTGAACTACAAAGACAGCTAAAAAGAAGACTCAGGAGGGCTGAAGTTCACTTTTGTTACTGCTGTCTGTGTTCTGATCACACAGTCTTCCAGTGGCCTATCTTGACCTTTTCTTCTGATTAACTAGCTAATTCTTACCTTCACTGACCATGTATTTATTAAGTACTCACTATGGAGAGCACAATACTATTAAATATGTGTTGTCCTGCCCTTGGGCTGCCAGAACCTGATAACTGTATGACCTAGGATCCAGGCATTGTGTTGGGCACAGGATAATGATGGTGTGTTCTTGCCTAGGATAGAATTTGGTCTATGATAGACAAGATTTATGATAGGCAAGATTAGTCTTTTTCCATGTTTTCTTACTCAGGATAAACTTTTAGCTATACAATAGAAAGTTAGAAGAACACAAACAGGAGCAAATGGCAAGAGTCATTTTATTCATCTAGAAATAAATTCTCCAATCTTGAAGGAATGAACATGTCTTCAGACAACATCCAAATCTTTTTCTGAACATCAGCTTTGGGCCTGAGGTTAATAAGATACCTTTGGCTGAAATTATGTCCTGTATTTTTTTTTTTTACTTCCATTTTATTTTTAAGTATGCAAATATTTACATGGGTTGTACATTGGAATGCTGTGTTTACTAGAGGAATTCTATTTGATAACAAAAGTCATGATAACACCACCAGCTATGAATGCTAGGAGAAAATGAACCTTTCTTCTAATTTTTAAAAAACCTGTGGACTACAGTAACACTCTTGGGGACAATAACGCACTAAATAGATTAAGAGCCTGTTAAATGTTATTTTCAGCTTGGCAGAGCACCAACTGCTCTTACCCTTTAGCTCCACTTCTTTTCAAGTATAGTAAACTTACTATAGCCAGGCTGACAACATTAATGTGCTATTTCAGAGTCATTAAATAACTATGCAAAAAAGGAATTGAGTTTACTGTCTAATTCCTAAGTAGGTAATACAGCTGAACCAAAGTATGACTTGGGGATGGGGGTTTTGTTCCTCCAATGCCTCCTGTATGCTCTAAATCACTGTAAATAAATTTATACTAATAAAGATTATGTCTGGTGGTTAGTGCTTCTTGAAGGTAAACTGCCTTTTATTTACTTAAACTATAGACTTCTTTACTGATGCTGGTTTTGCTTCTGGTTAAAAAGACATTTAAAAAGATTATTTTAGTGAAACATTTTTAGGTTTTCTCTTTTTTCCTATTTTAAATTCTCAAGCAAATCACAAATATAATTTTTGCTTTACTTAATAGCAATTCTTGAATCATCCATTAATTTTAGAATACTTTGATTCTGGTTCAAATTGCTTTTAGACCTGAATTCATATAATAAAATTGATTTAGAAATAGTTTTTCATTATCAGTGGTAGATATACATATTGTTGGTGTGAATTCATCTAAGCCTGCTTCCAAATCAACCTTGAGAAATATTTCTGTAGTTGTAGCATGTATTTTAAGGAGAATTACCAGGAAAATCTGACCAGACAGAAAATCCACACTGGGGGAAATACTCACTTTTCTTTCCAATCTCTCTGAGGATTTCTGCCTTGCGAAGGACAAAAGGAGAGCTCATAATATCTGAATTCAAATAAAAGCACCTCGGAAATTATATTTCCAATAAAAAGAAATCACAAACAGTGGTCCTACACCACAGATGTAAGGGTCTATACCTGAGTTCATGTACAGAGTTCCAGTGCTCATGCTAGATCTGCTTACAACATAGTCTTACAAAAGCTTCAACACTGCCTTCAGTTCTTCTGATGTGGCAACTCCAGGTGAGCTTTAGGAATATTCTATGACTGGAAATGTCAGAAGCTGTTGACTTGAGCCTTTTACAGACAGTTCTGCCAATAACCCACTACTATTATGGATTATTGGATTATATACACGGCTACTTTCTCTTAGTTCAATGAGAAGAAATATTTGTACTAATAGTGTCTAGAAAAGTTGTCATGTCTGCAACTTGTACTCTGAACAACTACTTTGAAGACAACAATATGCATTGTATTAATTATTGTGGCTGTCCTACTAATGTGTTGTGAAACTGTCTCATTGTTCTTTCTTATTAAAAATAATAAAATTAAAAAAAGAAATATTCTGTCTCGGAGTTAGGATCTCAGTTAGAGAACAAACATTTCTCATCATCCTATCAAAATTTCCATTTTTTTCATGGAGAAAACTAACCTCATTAGGGCCAGTTAGCTCATACAAGAAGATGTAGACATCAGCTACTGGAGTAAGAACTAGAGTCTTTCTGAGTACAGGACTTGTGTCCCAAACTACTTGCCTGTACTGCTCTACCATGTGAAATATTACACATTTAATATTTCTCTTCACTTTAGAAAACTTTCAAGACATTTTTAGATAAGTGTGATAACAATTACTTTTTCATTTGAAATTGGTTTTAGAAAAAATCACACTTAAAATCAAGGTTAATTTACAAACTTTACTTACCCTTCAGCCCCTCTGTTACTAAAAAATTATATTTTTCTTCTTATATATAACTGATCCTGAACTGCATATCACATATATATGCACACACAAATACACACGTACACACCAGCACCAGCACCAGCTATGCATTTTAAAATACTATTGCTAAATTTTTCTTAAAAGCATCTTTTAAAATGTACTTGTTGTGTGGGAAAAGTGCCTTATCTGTCTTCCCATAATCGCTACATTTATTGCCGAGATCTGTGTGCACATCTGAAAGTGACACAACATTCACTGTGGCAGAGAGCAAATGCCACAGCAGCTAAAGGAAAGAAGTTGATGGGTTGGAGAGAGATTCTTGAAGAACATGAAAACTGAGGTGTGAAACAAGATAAGTTTGGGGAGGATGGCAAAGAGTAACAATTCTAGAGGTAAGAAAATATTAATAACATCAGCTGGGCAGAAATGAGAAGCTCTCATAAAGTCAATTATCTGTGAATATGTGAATCAATAGGCACTTTCATTTTGAATTTGCATAAAGTAAGTCATTAGATACCTTGAAAAAAGGCATTATTCCATAAATGACATAAGTGAAAAGTTACACACAGATTATGACCAAGTAATCTCATTAATGAATTTAGGGACAAGAGATACTCTAGGATACAAAACATATTGTTCATGAAAAATAAAAATGGAACTGACCCATCCACATGAGGATATATGTCATCTGTGTGTATGCTGTGGTGATATGTGTGAAATACCTACTGAAATTCCAATGTTAATGGAACATGGCACATGCAAGGATATGGATGAATCTCCAAAAAATAATACAGAATGAGTGGTAGGTTATATGCTTGTGCATCTGGACAAAATCTAGAAATAAGCAAAACTAATCTATATTGTAGACTAGTGACACGTAAGAAATTGTTTAAAAGACAGCGACATACATATGTATATGTGTGTACATGTATATATATATATATATATATATTATTTTTTATTTTTTTCACTACAAAATGGTCATCCATTTATATCTGCCTTTTTGTTTTATTTTGTCAGAGATGGATGTACCATTGCTGTTAGAGAAGCTGTGTTTGGAGAAGTCTTTAAAGGACCTTTTCATACTTGACACCAGTCCAAAGATTGTAGGTACTTGAATTCAGTAAATATAATATACAATGTAGTCCAATAGTTCATAATAGCAGTGAGTTACCAGTACAACTGGCGATTATCACAAGTTGTTGACTTGAGCCTTTTATAGCTCAACATACCAATATAGCTTTACTTTTTAATACCTCATGGTTACACTTTTCTGCTGGTATATGCAAGATAATTGGGATAGATAAACAGATACCTTCTCTTAGTTCAGTGAGATAAAAGATTTGTACTAAAAGTGTTTAGAAGACATCATATGTACATCTTCTCTTCTGAAGAACTACTATGAAGATAACAACGTGCAATGTATTAATTATTGTAACTGCCTTACTAACCTGTTTTGAAACTGTTTCATTGATATTTTATCTTTTTTTCTCATTAAAATGAATAGATAGCTCTCCTTAAGCACACTATACAGCCTTGATCCCTTTCCTCTGTGGCCCCATAATCTCCTTGAGTAGAAAATTTGAGACACCGCTGAGTTATAGGATGTTGCAGCACAGGTTCTCTTATGTCCTGAGTCCTCACTGACCTTGAAGGGCTAGGGCCAAAAATCTTCTTTTTCTCTAATTTTTGGTCTTTAAACTTACATTTTTGGGCCAGGGAGATAGCTCACAGGCACAAGTGCCTGCCTGGCAAGTGCAAGGTCCTGAATTCGATCCCCGGTTCCGGGGGAAAAAAAAAAAAAAAAAAAAAAAAAGAAACACGTTCTTAACCCTCCAGAAGAGAAGCTTAGTGATACTATTACTCTATAACACAGTATTATTACTTTATAATAAAGTCATAATTGAATTTATGAGAGCTTCTCATTTCTGCCCAGCTGATGTTGTTAATGTTTTCTTACCTCTAGAATTGAGTTACTCTTTGCCATCCTCCCCAAACTTATCCTCTTTTACACCTCAATTTTCATGTTCTTCATGAACATAACCTACCGCTCATTCTGTATTATTTTTTTCTGAGATTCATTCATATCCTTGCATGTGCCATGTTCCACAAACATTGGAATTTCAGTAGGTATTTCACACATACCACCACTGCATACACACAGGTGACATATATCCTCATGTGGATGGATCAGTTCCATTTTTATTTTTTATTAACAAGACAGCTTAACATCACTGTCTTTCTGAATATCAAACATCTTACACTTAACTTGGAATCGGTATTTCCCATCAATCATTGATATTCTAATAAATTTCTATAGAATGTGATAAGAAGTTACACATTTTTACACAGAAATTCAGGCTGTGACAGAGAGCAAACTGATCAAGCAATGGCCGTGATTCATCCAGATGGCTGACACTGACAACAGTTCTACAAAGCACTGTACATGGTTTTAAGGTAAGTCCTGAGGGATTTGATTGACCTTGGGAGATACAAAAGTTACATGTTTTATACAGGTCTTGCTTTAACTTGCCCTTAACCAACAAGCAGAAAGGTTTAAACACAAGGCATAAAAAGTAAAGCTAGATTAGTATACTGAGCTGTAAAAGGCTTACGTCAATAGCTTCCTACACTGCCAGTTCTGCCAATCATCCACTGTGATTGTGTAATATTAGACTATGTATAGAGCTATTTTCTCTTAGTTCAATGAAAAGCTTTTGTACCAATAATGATTAGAAAAATTATCATGTCTGTATCCTGGACTCTGAATAGCTACCACAAGGATAACAATATGCATTGTATTAATTATTGGGGATGTACTACTAACTTGTTTTGAAACTGTCTTTTGTTATTTCTTATTAAAAGTAATAAAAAATAAGAAAAATGAATAAAAACTTAAAAAAAGACAATGACAGTCAGAAGAGTCACAATTGTGGCCTCATGTAGGCCAGAGGGGAGAGCTGTGCCTGGAGAGCAGCATTGAAGTTGTGGGGAGCAGGGGTCTCCCACCCGCAGTGCTGCAGTGGTCACTGGTGTCTTCACCTCATGCTCACAGCTGCACAGATCATACACATCTGGGGCAGTACATGTTTATTACACAGCT
The DNA here is from genome assembly GCA_004027915.1 of Capromys pilorides. NCBI lineage: Eukaryota > Metazoa > Chordata > Mammalia > Rodentia > Capromyidae > Capromys > Capromys pilorides. The sequence goes on along the minus strand of PVKN010005761.1, from coordinate 14,544 downwards.
AAAAAAGTAAAAAGTGGAAAACTTTGGAAAGTGTAAAGTTCAGTTTAAGTAGTTGATATATTTAGTGGGCACATTCTCAGGGACAAGCCATGACGAGGAGGTGTCTGGAAGGCTACAATGGGGCCACACGAAGGCCAAAACAGCTCATACGTGATTTATAAAAATTCAATTTGAGGAATTAAAAAGTGCTTTCTAATGATTATTTTTAGGCAACCACAGGGACTGCGGTTTGATCCTCGGCACCACATGCCACGCCAGCCCCAACCCCAGGGCGGGCTGAGCCGGCAATAACAACAACAACAACAACAACAATAATAATAACCATGAAGATACATTCTGATGTGAAGTAGAGATACATTCAAATGTGCAGAGAGATACTAGCCAAAAGATTAATTGGAAAATATATTTTCTCTTCTTCCCTTCCCTTTGTCCCTTCCTCACCACAGCCCCAGACCCACTTATCACCCCTCCATCACTCATTACTGGATATTCATCAGTCACTTCGTATCTGTCACGTGTTACTGTTATGCATTCATCACCCATCACTCATGAATTACTTGTTACTCAGGCATCGCTCAGCCCTCACTCATCTTATATCACTTGTCACTCACTCATCAGCTCATCACTAAGCATCGATTAGCTGTCAGTCAGCATACAAGACTTACTGAGCTTACATGGCACACCTTCTCTCACTCCTCACCATCACCCTCCACCATGACCCATCACTCAGCATCCATCACTTTCTCATCATCTGCCACTCACTACTTCTCAGCAGTTATACTCACCACTGTCACTCACATTTCAATACTAACCTCTCACTCATTCTCTCTCACTCACCACTCACTCATTATTCACTTGCTATCTTCACTTTTATTTTTTTGCAGTAGTTGGGATTGAACTCGGAACCTTGTGCTTGCCAGGCAGGCACATATGCTGCTGAGCTATATTTTTCTCCTGTCCCTCACTGTGTTTTATTATCAGTAATTCATCATTTGCTGTCACTCATCACTCTTCTCTTATCACCCATCCACCAGCATGGTGGCCAGAGACGATACAGGAGAGCAGCGACCATTGACTTCTCTTCACCTCTTCACTGGTAAGTAATCTATGTGCCCCACCTTACCTGCACCGCGTGTCTTAATGGGCGCCATATGCTTCATCTCTTAAGTTCTACATAGAAAAGCTAGATTCATGTGTTTCTTTGAAAAGCTGGAGAACTTGTCAGGCCTGCATCCTTGTTTCTGATTAGTGACTTGTGCTGAGGCTGGGTCTGAGCCATCCAGGTGTCGTGGCTCCTACACCTTCTGCATTCACATATTTCCCTGGCTGGTCTCAGGTGCCATTATCTGTCTGGTTCCTCCTGATAGTTCAGTTTTCTCCCAGTGTTCTAAAGAGTTGATTCTAAATCAAAGCATTTGTTGAATAAATCAAAGTGCTGGTAGTCCCTCTGTTTAAAATTGTAGAAGACAGAACAGCGCTTGCTTGAAACCATGATTCTACTGGAAATTCTGTTTATTTTTTAATAACCATTGACAAGCGCTTCATGACAAAAACAAGAGCAATTCCTAGTAAGGCTGATAAGCCTTTTAAATGAGGTTATGGATGGTATGTGTAGGTAGCTTAAATTTTAATTGTTCTTTGAGAAAATTCTTCTGAGGTTCCCAGAGTTGTACACAGAATCTCGTATGCAAGTACACATAATTTCCCTGGAGTTATGTATCCAGATCTTTCTTCAAGACTATCTTTGCCACACAGAACTTACTGACCAGTTGCATTGGAGCCACTCAAAAAGAATGCTTGGTAGAATTTAGAGTCCTGAACATATACAATCACACTCACAGTGGGCAGAACTCAAAAATCTGTATTAAGATGCTACTCTTTCTCTTTCTTTATTCTTTTTCTCTCATTCTCTCACACACATACACAAATTTACGTTTTTCTTTCTTACAGTTATCAATTTAATTAAAAACAGAAGGTAGCAAAAATCGATTTAGCAAGGAGCAATTCCACAGAGGGGCTCAATCAAGACAACTCAGAGGTATCGCTCTCTGGCAGTCTGTTCTGATACAAGGGTAAAATGTAAACTAGCTAAGGGAATTCATGTCCTTCAGACAATCCTCTATAAATATCATTTCTTCCCACTGGGCATATCAGGAGTATTAGAAAACAGAATCCAGGTTTCCTTTCCTGACAAGAACTTTGCAAGAAGGAGATTCAGCATCTCAACTGCAGAGGAAGCTCCTCGATTTGTTAATCAGTGGGGAGGAGGGAAGGAAAGAATGTATTCTGTTTGTAAGTGTTTTACCTGGTGTGATAGTTACCACTGAGACACTGAGGCAGGTGAGTGCATGTCACACTTTGGGAAGAGCCTGGTGAGATCTGAAACTAGAGCTACAAGAGGGAGGCAAACTTCCAGGACATGTGGGCCAAGCACTGTATCCAGGTAAAACAATAGGAAAGGGAGCTTCATGCTACCTCTTTGGAAGTCATCAAGAACCAGTCTAGAATTCATGATGTTCACACAGAATAACTGCTTGAGGGTGGCTTGGGCTCCCTATTTTGCATCTGCCTTTTCTGGGTCTAGACAACACTCTCCCAACTGTTAGATTAGTCATGCTAAAGATTCTTTAGTTGATGAAGCCTTTTTAATTTTTTATTTAACATATTGACCTACAGAAGAAGTTTTAATTTTATACTATATAGAGTTGAACATATGTGCATCTGTAATTTTTCAAGTACACTAAAGTGTGACTTTGTAAGCCACATATAGTTTTCACAAACCTAATATTTCCTTCTTGGTTTCCTATAGAAGAAATAAATTTACTATATTTGTTTATCTATAAGGCAGACCTAAGTAACAATTCTATAAATTCAGAACTGTGAGCCCAGCTGGCATGGGGGTGCATATCTGTAATCCTGGCACTTGAGAGACTGAGGTAGGATTATTGCCTTGATTTCAAGGATAGCCTGGGCTACAGAGTGAGTTTAAGGCCAGTCTGAGCTACAGAGTGAGACCCTGTCTCAAAAAAACAGAACAGAACAAAACAAAACAAAATAAAAAACCCAAAGCAAAAAGACAAAATAAAAACAAACAAACAACTGCCACCCCCTGCTTTTTGTGGTTCTGCACCTTGCTTCCAGTTGAGGGCTTCACATCTGGGGACATCAGAAATCTGAATCCACTTTACCTGAGTGCATGAACTGTACCAGGAATGAAGTTATGGTTTTGTGGTTTAAATAATCTAATTTCTAGCCTGAGTTACTTTACTATTCATTTTTTTCTTTTACCCACTATCTGATAGAAAAAGAAATGGGATTATGTTGTCTGGTTTTTGCACAAATGAGGCGTTAAGCATGCAAGTAAGAATTATTTTTAACATAATATTGTTAAGATATCTGAATTTGAGGTGAATTTTTGTAATAGTGTAACATATGGTGCCTCTTCTTTTTCCCTCAGTATTTTACTCATTTTAATATTCTTTTCTTCTGAAATCTAGCATATTATCTTAATTTTAAATAACTTTTGTGGAAAAAATTTTTAAAAAGTGATGAGATTAAATGTAAACATATGCATAACTGCAGGCTGTATAATATTTTATAAGGAAAAATGAAAGAAATCCATCTGCCTATTATTTACAAGTTCATTACTTACATTACTCTTTCTGCATTAACACATATGTTTAATTTTTAAAAAGGAAACATTTATTACATAATAGCAAGCATTATGAGGAATTTATTAAGGAATAAAATAATACAGTTCTTGGAACATCAATGAGCAAATATCTTTCATTCTCACTCTTTTGTTTTGGTACCTGGGATCAAATTCAGGACCTTGTGCTTTCCAGGCAGGTGCTTATGGTTGGCCCCACAGTCTTACTTTCTATAATGTAATCTTTATGACCATGCCATGAAAATTGATACTCAGCTTTATAGAGTGATAAATTATATTTAAACTTGAAATTGTTGAGCAGCACAATCCAAAGCTAGTTTGGTATGTTCAGTATAGTTTAATTCTCTTTAGAGATTCAGATAAATGTGACTTCACAGGTTCCTGGCACCTATGAATTGCTTACTATTGACTTTCCGTGTGAAGATAAGTAGTGTCTCTAACATAAGTGTTAGGGTTTGTCCTAAAAGAGACTCAGGCCATTTCTGCCTAAGCAGTGGCCTTGCTCCTTTGTGTTACTTTAAGATTCAGGAGCTAAGCTGTGTATAGTGCATTGCACCTGTGATCTCGGCATGCTGGAAGCTGTGGATGGAGGATACAATTTCAGACCTAGTCTGGGCAGCTTGATGACATAGCTAGACTCCACTTTAAAATAACAAATAAAAATGACTGGATGACTAGGGACATAGCTCAGTGAGAAAGTCCTAGGTCTGATCCCTAGTGACACAGACACACACACACACACACACCAAGGATGTTATAGTTTATATCTATACATCCCCTCAAAGCTGCATATTTGTGCTCATATGAGGGCCTTTAGGTGGTGACTGGTTTGTGGAGGTTTGATGATCATCAGGGAGTTAGTTCACTGATGAGTTTATATCTAATAAAACTTGGAAGTGAGGTGTGGCTGGAGGAGAGTGGGTCCCTGGGGTGCAGCCTGCAGATATGTACCTCTTTCCCCTCTCTTGATCCCTGTCTGTCTCTTACTTCCTTGGAGCCAATTGACTGTGGACTGAATCCTCTACAAACTACAGGCCAAAGTAAACCTTTCCTCTTCTAATTTGTGGGCATCAGGCATTTTAGGGTCTTAACAACGAGAAAGCAACTGACACAAAGGGAGCTTGTCAGCTGGTTGCCCTTATGCTTTGACCACCCTTGCACACTTGGTTGCTTGATTCCGTAGCTGGCTAATTGTACTATCCATCTCATCACTCTCTGGTGGACAAGGTTGCTTGCAAATTGTCATGGCACTGCTATTTCAGAAAAACTTATTTTTTATCACTACTCCTCTGTCCATTTCAGCCCCTTTTCTGGCTATTCATTAGCTGAAATATCTGCTTCCAATGACCTCTCTGTGCTATAAAGCCATGGAAAGCTTTGCCAAGGCAGACTTCTCTATTATAGGCCTACTTTCAATGCCAGTGGATGCTCTTGTTAGTACCGTATTTTGTCTGTATGGCATGTTTTGGATCTTGGCTGGCAAACACTCTCTTGAAAGGTCAATAGTAGGTTGCTTTGGCCAGTCACCCTTTGTAACTATTCAGCTCTTCTGATGCACTATGGAAAGAGCTACTATATGCAAGTGAACAGTGGGTTTATGCTCCATAATACTTGTATGGAGGGCTTGTCAGATAGCTCAGTGGACTAAAGTGCCTGCTTAGACAGTGACACAGGTGGGGTTCGATACCTGGCCTGCAGTGCTGGCCCTGCCCCAAGGGCACACTGAGACAGCTATTGAGATTGGGCATGGTGGTGCATGCTGGTAATCCCAGAGCTTGGGAGGCTGAAAACAGGAGGATCACTATGAGTCTGATTTACTTAATGAGACCCTGAACACTCTGTTCTAAAAATACACACACACACACACACACACACACACACACACAAAAAAAAAAAAAAAAAAAGCTTGGATGGAGACTTAAGAACTACTTCTTTCTCATCTATGGTTGAAGCTTTAGACTGGCTCTAAGTTGCTCAACTCTAATTTGCTTTAGATTCACTTAGTGCAGAAACCATGTATCCACTGGCCGGCTCCTCTCACTGTGAGCATGCATGCTCACTGTGCCTGGAAAAAGCATCCTCAACTTCTTGCCCACATCTTGAAAGGCCAGCTTACTGTGTTCTCTAATCAAGCATGTTTTCTTCACCTCTTCAAAAACTCAGTTCCCCTCTTCCTTTTCACTCTGCTTGAGGAGAAATAATCCAACTGGCTCTGACAACTCTGACAATGTCTTTATGCATGTCTATGCAAGCATATGTGTGTACATTGTACAGCCAGGGCCACTCTGCTGCGAATGCCCCATCGCACACCGTGGACGACTGGCTGCCCTGATGTACAGAGGACAGCTTGAGTTGATGACAACATGCATAGCCATGCCTGTGTCACCATCATGGAATATTACAAACTACTCCTGCAACCCAGCAAGACATACAAGGCCCACATGCTTCATGCTGTCAGTCTACAGGCTGTGGGCAGACTATGATAGTTACCTTACCCTCAGGCTCTACCAAAGGAGAAAACAAGAACCTTGAAATGAAATTTTTATAAAGCTACATTTCAGCATATAAGAATCTTCAAAATTTTATAATTTATTTCTGGTTACTGAGGCACAGACAAAAGTAGCTGATATACTCATGTGATGTCCAAACATCCTTTTTTTTTTTTTCCTGTAAACTTCATTGGACCATGAAGTTCCCAAATCTATGACCCATGTTCCACAAATGGACATACACAGCACAGGGTAAATTACAAATTCATGGTATTCATTGTCTTGCTCCATTTAATCTATATTCTACTGGGTCAGAAAGTCTAAAAATGATGTTGGAAAAAAAAAAAAAAAGGACAACAACCATGAAGAGAAGAGGGCACATACAAGTGAATTTAAAGTAGGTCTTCTTTTTTAGTAACAAATAACTCAGATGCCAGTTTTTCATTCCAGGGAAGTTTTATGGTTGGGTTGGCTGAGTCTCAGGGAGGTTAAATGATTTCCCTAAGGCATCATCTGACACACATCTACACACACCTTCCCAAAGAAAAGACTCGTTCTGCTTGAGTTGGAACCCAAACACCTTCCAGCCCTGAGCCATTTGCTCTAACTATCACACCGAGAGCCCCAGTGGGCAGCTTTCTACATGGCAGCCCCCGAGGTCTGCTGCTCTCATTTCTTGCCATCTGTTTTCAACAAATATCTTCTTTTACTGAGAAAGCTCCAAACTAAGCATCTCAGAAAGGTAATAAATAATTTGTAAATTTGATTCTTTCTCATGGCTTTTCCTCTCCTTGACCTCAAAATCAGAATGCAATTGAATAATCATCTGCCATGAGTTATTTCTTTTAATATTTGATAATATGTCTTAACTTTTGGTCTGATGTTCTACATTACCATGTCTGGGCATCTAATGCATTAGGTATGTTAGACATGATAGCTTCCAGGATCCTTTAGAATATTTTTTCACATAAAATGAGTAAAATGGTGGTCATTAGACAGAAAGATTTAATGATCTATGAATTAGTTTATGCACATTTGGCTTTGATCATGTAGCTCATTTTAACTTTACCTCCTGCAGTGCTTCTTAAATAAAGAAATCCTGTCTACAAAATTTGCGTTGTAAGACAAAGTTAGGATCTGATTTTCTTCCTCTCTACTCTTTCCTACAAGAGAGAGCTATCCTGCAAACCAAAAAGTGGGTCCTCTTTCCTAAACATATATTCACATTCAGCCCTTAGCTCCTTTCCTCATGATGTTAACCTGACTACTGCATCAAGTGGAATTTGAGCTTCTTGTTGTGATCTTGACACTTGATCAGGGTGACAGTTTTTAGCCACAAGATTAAAATCTACCATTGCAGTTTACACTTGAAACATCAGTGGGGAAGGGAAAAGTGAAACTGAGTGTGAGGCAATTCTTGGCCCATGTTGCAAGCTGGATCCGAACATAGGTGAGGAAACAGGGTTGTGTTTGACAACATCTTCTATCCTGATGTGAGTTCTAGCCTCCTGTCATGGAACAGATACACAAAATGGTGTCTGCTGCCATGGCATCTCTGAATCTTTCCTGTCACCAATATGTGAAGAACTCTTGAGAAAATAGCTGGAACCACCTCTCTTCCCGACTCTGAGCAAGACCAGGACATTTTTCTTGCCATTGTCTTTATGGTGAGGTAGGCAAAGGTGATGTGCTTAATCCTTCTCTGTAGCTCCTCTCTGTCCATTGTTCATATAATGACAATGTAGTCAGAGATTTTCTCTCATTTTAGGAATGTCTGATTCAGGCTCTACAATTTGTTATTTGCATAACAATGAGGAAACAATGGGATATTTGTATACCTGAAGCCACACAACAGAGGTGAATAAATACCAGGGCCACATGTTCAGGAAAAGGGTCAAGTGAGATCACACATAAGTATAGGAATTCTCTATTTTAGCACATGGGCTGTAAGCCCATAAGAATTCATGTTGGTGTCTGATTCATTAAATGTATGTGAGAGGAAGGCGAGTGGAGGGAGAGCCCTCCTTGGTTGTCTGACTTCTCTCATACCTAGGCTGAGCTTTTGCAGAGCCTCAGTATATGTCACTGTTGACCTTGGGGCAGGTGACAAAAACATAGGCAGAAGCTACATCTGAATCTTAGCTTAAGTCACTGGTGAACATGAAGCTTCAGATTCCTCACTATGCAGCAAGGAAAATCCAATAAACCTCTCTTGGTGACTTGTTGTGGGACTCACTTGAAATCTTTCATGGTGATTTTGATATACTTATTTCTGAAGAAGTCACATTTATTCTCTCACTTTCTAAGAAACTGCTGTGGGCTGAGTATGTTCCCTTTGAATTTTTATGTTAAAACTTAGTAATTGATTTAGCCAACCCCAGAAAAGAGGTTCTAGGTCCTTTCCTTCTCTTTTCCTTGATCAATGTGGTGATACCTGGGTACCATCATCTATGAAGAAATGGTGGCCATCAGCCCCTGAATGTGCCAGTGCCTTACACTTGGGCTTCCCAGGGCCCAGAAGAGCACTAAATAAATATCTGCTTATGAATTACCGGGTATCTAGCACTTCATTACCAAGGCACAAATGGATTAAGACAAAAAATGATCTTGATTTTAACATAAAAAACTCTCCACAATTCTGCAGAGTTCCAGAAAACTCAGCCCTTTGCTGGGCTCTACTGCTGGTTGCTGGTTATCCTTTGACGGCAGGTGACAAGTGCTTCCTGATTGGAATGCCTGTACCTTGCTGAAGAAGCTATGGGAAAAGTGCTCTGACTTTTCTAAAAATAGCCTATAAATAAATCACATTCAGAACATCTCATGAGGAGGCAGTAGGTCTATAAAGACCCTGATAATTGTGCCTCGTTTCAGTCTTTTATGGTGTGCCATGCATGAGATGATTAGTGTGTTTTTTCAGACTAACAGCAGCAGGCTGTTGAACTGAAATGTCACTTCCTGGGCAAAATGATCAATCTCTTTGACTTCACCAGTAAACACATTCCATCAGGGGGTCACTAATATGCTTTTATGACCTCACTGTCAGCAGTGATACCATTACCAAGCTTGATCAACTATTCTTTCGTGGCTCCCTTTTAATTTTATTTTTTATGCAATCATGGGGAACGATAACCAATAAATTTAGCCTGATGCTTTCTCACTAATAACTAATTCTGAAGAAACCCTCCGGGGTTTTCCAGGCCCAAACTCTTTAAAGAATTTGTGCAGGAGATTGAAAATGATTTTCATCACGGGACAGGGGTTTAAGGCTGAACTGTGACTGTTTTCTTTGCTATTAGAGTTACAACTTGGCTAAATGTCATTTAGTCAAAATGCTGGATTCTGCAGGATTTGCAGGCAGGACTCACTATTTGTCTTTAATATATTCATTGACTCACAAAAGAGGAATTAGATTATTTGTTTGAGGAAAGGATGTGTAAGTGGTACCAGACCGCTGATGTGCAGTTTCTCATTAGGTCCGTGTGGGCTCAAAAGTGCTCAAATTCAAATTAAACTCTAGAGTCTTTTTTGGAAAACATTGTAACAGCTGCAAAATGGAAAAGGGAATTTAAATGGGAGTTTCAGCTAGGGATCTTAAAGGGGTATCAGCTCAAATGCCTTCTGCAAATAAAACCAAGGGTCTTGCTGTTGTGGGTTTTCCTTATCTAAAGACTGGAACTTTTAAGGTATATTTTAATCCTTAAACTTTTTCTGAGGTTCTGCTGTCTTAAAGTTTCATTTGCAGAAGGTTTCTCTTGCTGTAGTTTTCAACCATCAAGAACATTTTCTACCAAGAGATTATTTTTAAACTAAAATTAAAATTTAAATAGTGTCTTAAACTGGGGGAAATAGTTTCTGTTTTGAATTGTATGGTAAGTAATTTTTCAATTTTATTTATCTAAGTCTTAAAGATAATGGACAGAATCAATGCTATTTTTAAAGTCTTTTTTGATCCTAATGATTGCCAGTCTTGGATCAATGATTTTCCTGTATTATAGTTACTTCTGCATTAGAATTGAACCTATAGTGATAATTTTTTACTGAGCCCATATCACATGGTAGGCTTTATTCTCATGCCTGTAACATTAAAAGAAGAATCTCTTTAGATACTTTAAGTTTTTGTTGGAGGAGAGAGTCAAGGATGTGTGCGTATTTGCATAATACCAGAGAGTAAGGAATTATCTGAAGAGCAAAAATTGAAAGTCAACAACATAAGCAATACTGGAACTTCAACGAAGAAATCACTGTGTAGTCAGGTAGGCCTTTGAGTAGAGACCTAAAAGAAATGAGAAATTATTTGAGAATAAATTCACTGATTATATCTGATCATAGACAAGCAAGTCTATACTTCTTCTGTATAGTGGGTACAAAGCTAACAGTCTCAAGTGAACTGATTGAGACTGCAATTATCAAATCCATTGCATAGATAAGAAACTCAAGCTCAAAGAATGGAAGCTGTTTCCCAAGTTATTAATACTCCCCACAGAGAGTTCAAAATTTAGGATCTAAGCTCAAGAGTGCACAATGAAAACACAAATTACTTGCCCTCAAATTTCCATTGTCATTGCCAGATATTTTCTCATGGACTGAAGCTCTAACTACAGACATAGACTTTTAATATTAGAAGAGTTGATTGTTCCAGAAAGATGTGTGGACAGCTTCTCAGATATGTCAATGAAGGGAGGAAAACACCTTTGATTCAATATGCCAGGAAAGTGCCTAGTCTGTGCTGTTTACGTTTGTATCCTCCATTGAAATGTGTATACCAAGCACTTAGCAAATACTCATTAGAGGAAGATCCGCCAAATGGCTTAGTTTGAAATTTATCTGACACATTCACAGTTAGGGAGACTGTATTAGTCTAGTGATCACATGTGTAGAATAAGGATCACTAATATTGGGTAGTAGGCAATTGTTAGGAGTAGGTTGGAAGAAAGGATAATAATGGAGAGTGAAGAACCTATTGATTTATTGGGCTGTAATGATCATCTCCCCACATACCATACACACATTTCAAAACATGTTGTGGATGGTACATACTACACACAATAAAACAAACTTATAAAACTGATCAAATAAAATTTACTGAAAGTTTATCAGTTCTAAGAAATTTATTTTCATCCTGAACAGTGAGAAATCTCATATCTATATACTAATAACAAATATAACTAAAAATTCTCTATAATTTGCTCAATAATAGGACTTCTTATGATGCAGTTGTGAACGTTATCGAGCTTAAAATCATGCTATTTTCTGTAGAGGGAAGTACTCTGTGCTAACTCTGGTAACTTTCCCAGGTTGGCACATTCAAGTTCTTTACCTCTCTGCCTCAGTACAGAAGTCATTTCATGCCTACATGGATCTTTCAGCTTTCTTCTAGTTGGTCCCTGAGCTGCAGGGGCATTTTCTAAGGTGGGGACACTTCCTACAGGGTATCTGCCCGCCACAGTGCAGAAGCACTTCAGTGTGGGATTAAAAAGTCACACTGCCCATGGTTCTCCATGATTCATAGGAGGCCCTGATGAGAGGAGCAGCAAGATGATCTTGACCAAAATGCATGTTCAGAGGTACAGGAACTCTTTGGTGAGACTCATTGGCAAGGAAAATGGATAGGTTTGCTTAATAAAGAAAGTATCTAAGGTGGTTACAATTTTAGCATTTCAGCAACAGAAAAGATAGCTAATTATATTTTCATCTCTTTATTGCTTTCTGGGGAACACTCAACTTTTAGTTAAATCCATTTAACTATGAAGTATATGTTTGTATTCTACCAAATCTGTCTGGTTTCGTTTTGCTATTCTCACAGTTATCTCCCCATTTCTGGATCCATTATGTCTCAGTTAAACATTCAAATAATTTTGAATAAATTTATATGTAAGCAAACTAAGTAGCTCCCAGGAGGCTGGGCAGCGGTTTGGTACTTCCTGAGTCTTTTGCTCCAGTTTACCTCAACAATATCTCTAGGTTTGCCCATTCTTCCAGAAAGTTTATTGGCACATGGAGTGTCTCAACCTTTTCAGCTTCCCCCGTGCCCAGGCTCTGCATTGAAAGCTTTTTGTCTCTAGGAGCAGAAGAGACCAGGCATGTCTCTCTAGATTGCAGAAAAAAAGAAGCGGTTTAAAACAGACATGTGAATCTTTGAGGTGCTACTCTCTTGGGAGTACTGCAAAAAAAAAAAAAAAGCACCAAGTCACATGGCTCCTGTGTTGTCTGCAGAAGGGACCAACTGTATGCAGCCCATGTAGCAGGCCTGGAGTCTAACTCAGAAATTCTCAGTCTTCTTGGCATCAGGAATTGCTTTTGTGGAATATACTTTTTTTCATTGACATGGTTTCATTATTCAAATGAGAACATAACAAGATCCTTCACAGGTGCAGTTTACAATAGAGTTTACATTCAGAGGAGAATCTGACACCACCCTGATCTGACAGGAGGCACAGTGCAGGTAGTGATATGAGCAACAAGGAATGGCTGCAAAGAAAGATGAAACTTCCCTTGCTTGCTGCTTACCTCCTGTGGTACAGCCCAGTTACTAAAAGTTCAGGGGCTTATGGGTTGCTATGGGTCTGTGGCAAGGGGTTGGGGACCTTTGCTCTAAATAACTTGTATCAGGAGTCAGTGGGGAAAGCAAGTGGCAGTTCTCAGGCAGCCTGAACAAGAACTTGGGATGGCTCAAGTCTTCCCTCTAACTCACGCCAGTGATAAATCCAGGTTAATCCAATTTTCCTGGAAAGAGTTTATATGCAAAATGTTACAACTTTTATGGCTCCCACTCAAGGGACTGTATTCTTTATAACCTTGTTCTAAAAGTCCATGTGGCTTTGCATTCTTAAGTGGCCCTTGACCACAGAAAACAAAGGAGACACACAATAAGGCCAGCTATGGCAGCTATTTCCCTATAATCAGAGGGTGCAGTCTGATGATAAGTTTATGTATTTGTCTCAGAGTTTCTTCCCTATGTAGTGTAAAAATTTGGAGGACAATATCCTGGTTGGACTCCAATAAACAGCAAAAGGAACTGGAATATATGCCTAGCACCTTACCTTTTCAACTATACCTCAGATTCTGGCTTCTCTCATGCTGCCTGTGAAGTACTGAGGGAATGTGGCAGAAGCTCTTCTCCAAAGGATCAGTAGAATCAGAGACAAGTCTTGGTGAAAGCAAAAGACAACTTGAGATTTCTGTCCAGAGCAAATGGTGAAATCTTTCCACACAAGGCATGCCTAGTGAGACTAGAAGTGTCAGTTGTCATATATAATATGGGCAAATCAATATAGAGAAGCACGGAGGATGAAGAAGCAGGAAAATATACTCTACATAAAAGCAAAAGAAAATGTATGGAAACAGATCTGAGTGGCTAAGAGATATATGACTGAGCCAACTGAGAATTAAAAGTAATTGCTCGAAGTATGTTCTTGGAAGTCAATGAAAAAACAAAGTGAATGCTTAGGTGAAGAAAAAGTTACCAAGTAAGTATCATGGGGTTGAAGAACTGTATCAGTGAACTGAAAAATCCAAGAGTTTGACTAACAGACTAGATTAAACAGAAGAAGGATTAGTGAACTTGCAGACAGTGCTCTACTCTGAGTGTTGTCTTTTAGAGTCAGAAAGAGAATACAGAATGAAAAAGCATAAAGGTGGCTTGAGTGTGTTGGACATCACCAAGTGGAACAACAGGTGACCCATCAGTGTACAGCAGACGAAAGGAACAAATACATTTGAAAAACCAGTAACAGAAAACTCCTCAAATCTTCATAAATAGCAAGAACCAGGAAGCTAAAGAAAACAAGATAAACAAGTAAAAATACTTATAAACAAATGGTCAAAATTTGAAAAATTTCAAAATATAAAAAATTAAAAAACCCTAAAAGTTCAGATAGGTCTTGCTTTAACTTGGTGTTAACCATCCAGCAGAAAAGTTTGACCATGAGGCGTAAAAAGTAAGACCAGATTAGTATGCTGAGCTGTAAAATGCTCATGTCAACAGCTTCTGACAATGCCAGTTGTGCTCATAACCCACTACTATTAGGGAATGCTGGACAGTGCATATAATTACTTTCTCTTAGTTCAATGAGAAGACATATTTGTACTAATAGTGCTTAGAAAAGTTATCATGTCTGCATCTTGTACTCTGAATAGCTATTATGAAGACAACAATATTCATTGTACTAATTATTTGGCTGTTCTATTAAAATAAATAAAATTAAATTTTTAAAAAGAGGTAATAATGAAGAATGTGGAAAGCAACAAGAGAAAGATTAATTATCACTGATAAGGAAATACCTGTAATAGTATTTCTCTGAGCAAAAGTGTTGCAGGCAGAAGAGAGCGGTCTGAAAGGGTTAAAATAATGAAAAAGAAATGTGCCAACTAAGAACACTTTCTCTA
>PVKN010005760.1:0-30005 GCA_004027915.1 Capromys pilorides | reverse complement strand
TGTGTGTGTGTGTGTGTAGGGGGGGGGGTGTGGGTGTTTGTGGGCTGGAACAGCTGAGAGAGAGCTAATCTCCACAGGACTACCTGGTCTGTGGGGGACCTTCGATGTTAACAAAGGAGAATTTCTGTGGTTTTCTGCCCAGATCAAAGTCAGGCAGGCCTGTTCTGCAGTGCCGGCCAAGGGAAAGTGAGCTAAGACCAGGGTACAGAATGGGGAGTGTTTGTGGTAGAGTGCCTGGGAGACCTTGAGTCCTGACCCATCAGCCAGGATCCAGATTATAGCAGATGCTGTGAAGTGGAGAACTTCACTGTAGCTCGATCTTCCCCAGCCCACTTATTTCCACCGGGAAGGAGAGAGAGGGGCCCTTCTTTAGCCTCTTTTCTGCTGCCATGACTGATCAGGTATTTGCTACAGCCAATAATGCAAGGGGAATATCTGTCTATAGGGATCTCAGGAAAGCTCTTGTGCTCTAATAAAAGAGAAAGATACTAGAGGAGAGCTTCTGGCATTGTGTCTTGCATTTCTTCCTGTTTTGAAGATGGGAGAATCCAGTATGGAAGCTCGTGCCAACTTCATGGTGAGAATAAAAAACATGAAGGGAGGCAGAGCAGTGGATGGTAAGGGTCTGGAATTACGGTGGCCACCAGGAGCTCCTAAGTCGGGACTTCACAATACTTAAATATTTATATATATTTCATATATGATTTTATTAAACTTAGCATCTAGAGCTATATTGGTTGTTTTCTTAGCATCTCGATAAATCAAAGTGCTGTCCCTACCTGACGACATTTGGCAGAAGTTTTGCAATTCATTTTTAGTGCAGTTCTCCAGGATCAATTTATTCAACAGGGTTTACAGCACCCTATAATCTGTTGACTAGGAATGAAACGGAGGTGGAGAGGATCTTATTCTTGCCACCGATTAGAAAAAAATGAGATGATTTATTTTAGAAAGGACAAAGCTAAATTTAATAGTCTTCAAATAAAAATTTTATTAGTGTCTTGGGAGTGGAGAGTGGTGGCTCTGATAATCCCAAATTTATGAGCAACTTTGAGATGCATATGTTTGCACTCTTGGCTTAACTAATTTTACAATGAGTTTGTATTTCTTGCTTTTGGAGGCACAGAGAAGGGTCAGGAAAGGGCAAGGTGCCACGGGATTGTGTAAGACAGCAGGAAAGCTTAATTTAGGTATTTTGAAAACCACAATGTGGGTGATTGAAAGATAACCGTCTATGAAGAGCTCCTGCGTAACCATTAAGGAACCCTTGCAAGGGTGCACGTGGGCTGAGAGCAAAGGAAAAGTGAGGCAACAGGGTCGAGAAGCTGACTGACCAGCGTCCTGGGAAGCTAATGTTTTCTGCAATCTCTGCGGAGAGATCTCTTGTCCACCTGTTGGTTTTGTTTGTTACTGGCAACTGAGCTGGCAGCCTTCACACTGGGCTATATTCCATTTATCCCAGCACCTTTATAAACTTTTAGAAAAAGGTTTGTTTGTTTATTTTGTTCTCTTGCGACAGGGTCTTTCTGAGTTGCACTGGAAGTTTCATCTTCCTGACTCAGCCTCCCAGAATGCTGGGATTACAGGCACATTCCACCATGCCTGATTTATTGTCTCTTTAAAATAGGAGTGATGTGCCAGTGAGATGGTTCAGCGGTCTAAAGGACATGCTTAGGAAAGCTTAGGCAACCTCAGGGACTGAGGATCGATCCCTGACACCACATGCTGTGCCAGCCCTTTCCTTCCCCTTAGGCAGGCTGAGCTGGCCATAAAAAAAAAAAAAAAAAAAAAAATTGAAGAGGTGATCACACCACAAAATCTTTCCATGCCATCCTGTGAGGATTATTTTTGGTGGAGAAGGCTGTAAGGTGAGTGGAGAGAAAGAAGAGTGTAGAGACTACTTGATCTTTTATTTTTTTTAGAAGAGAAAATAAAAAAACAAAGAGGCAAAGACAAAAACAAAATAGTACATAAACAATACAGATGATACAGAATTTCAAAACAAGATGATAGGAAATTAACAATGGTTGTTGTGTTACATATTGTTGTCTTCAAAGTAATTGCTCAGATTATCAGATATAGGCATGCAAGATCGATCAGACAATTAATTATTAACTTTTCCTTTCGATAAACCAATAGAAATTAGTAGTGCAGTGATCTTAGCTGTCTTCTTTTTCTTCTTTTTTTCTCCTTTCCTTCGTCCCAGTTCCTTTTTTCCTTTTGAGCAGTTCTTTTTCCCTTTTAAAATATCTATTGTACCTTTCAGATTTTATTTATTTTGTCAGGTATATTTGGTTGATTTCACTTTATGACAAAGGCTATTTTCAAGGTCGGAGGTGGTGGGCACCTAAGTGCTTACAGTGCTACAAAAGTAATTTAATAATCAAAGAGGGAAAAGTAGGTTATGCACAGGTGCAGAAAGGAAGTATCATTCACCAAGGATCATGATCCACTCAACAGTGAGTTCCTGAGAGTGGACAGGGAGAAGAAATAGAGGCCCTTTCTCGCCAGAGCACTAGTGCATTTCTGACTAATATTTTATTTGATTGAAATTCTTTTGCTAGCACATATTTGTGATAAACAAAGAATAAATTCATCCTGGAGAGTTGGAACATATACATAGATGTCACGTCTTACTCCTTTCTCTTCTGCTTCTCCTGTCCTTTCTCTCTATCTGCCTCCATTCCTAGATCCCCTCTGCATCTCCAGAAGATCCTCCTCCTTGTTTTCTTTCACCTTTAATTTTGTTCTTTACTTATATTCTGCTTTCTCTAGGTGCATTCCTTGTGCTAGAAGTGATTCCAAATTAACTTTCCTTCTGGCACAGGAATTCTTCCTTGTGTGTAGAAGCACATTTTCTTTGTCCATTCATTCACTGGTGGACATAGAGTCTGCTTCCAAGATTTAGCTATTCCCAGCTGTGCTGCTATGAACATGGCCATGCACGGATCCCTGTAATAGGATGCCTTTACATCTTCTGGGGAGATATCTGAAAGAGGAATAACTGGGTCAAATAAAATTACTATTTTTAAGTGTTTTGTGACACATCACACTGATTTCCAATAGAGGTTGTATGAGCTTTACATTCCCACCAACAGTGAGAAGGCTTCCCTCTTCCCTATAATCTTGCCCACACTTGCCATTTCTGAATCCTTAAGGATAGCCATTCTTTCCGGAGTAAGATGGAATCTCAGTGCTGTTTTGATTTGCAGTTTTCTAATGGCCAAAGATACTGAACTTTTTCTGTGTATTTATTGAACATTTGTCCTTTTTTGTTGAGACATGTCTATTCATTTCAATTGCTCATTTTTATGAAAAAATTCCAATATTTTGAGTCTTTTATATATTCCAAATATTATTTCTCTGAGGAATAGATGGCGTTTTCCCCCAAATTATTCCAAAATCTGTCTGTCTCTTCATTCCGCCAGTTGTTTCCTTTGCTTGCAGAAGCTTCCTGGTTTGATACGATCCCTTTTGTTGATTCTTGGTGTAGTTTTTGTGCAACTGAGGCTCTGTTAAGAACAGCTTTGCCTATGCCTATCTCTTCCAGAGTTTTACTATTATATCTTCTAGCAGACTCAGTGTTTCTGCTTTTATGTCTATGACTTTGGTTCACTTTTATTTTATTTTAGTATAAAAAGTGAAATAAAGGTCTAGATTCATTGTTCTGCATGTGGATAACCAGCTTTGGCAGCACCTTTTGCTAAAGGGGCTGTCTTTCCCCCAGTGCAGAGTTATGACCCCTTGTCAAAGATCAGATGGTCAAATGTGCTCGATGTGGTTTCTGCACCCTCTACTCTGTTCTGTTGATCTGCACATTTGTTTTAGTGCCAGGACCATGCTGTTTGGACTAATGTTGTTTCTTAATATAAATTACAGTCCAGGATTGCGATGCCTTCTGATTTGCTCTTATTACCCAAGATTGCTTTTGGTATTCTAGTTCTCATCTGATTCCATAAAAGTTTTAGCTGTGTAGAACGTTGTTGGCATTTCGATCGGCGTTGGATTAAATCTGTACGTTATTGTTGGTAATATGACCATTTTGATAATAGTGCTTCTGCCTGTTCAGGCACAAGAGACTTTTTTTTCCATTTTCCGATGTCCTCTTCAGTCTCTTTTTTCAGAACACTATAGTTTCTGTTAAACAGGTATTTAACTTCCTTCATTAGGCTAAGTACTATGCATTTAATTTTTAAGCTATTGTGAATAGGATTCTTAATAATTTTTTTCTTTTTTTAAAATGTATTTAGTACAGGGTCTACAGGGTCTCACTATACAAATTGGACTCTTAGTGATCCTCCTGTTTTCAGCCTCCCAAGCTCTGGGATTACAGGTGCACGCCACCGTGCCCAGTCTCATTTGGCATCTCAGCACACCCTGAGGGTGAGACTGGATGAACACCGTTCCCTGCACCTGCCTAAGCAGGTGCTTTAGTCTGCTGAGCTATCTGGCTGGCCCAATAATTTTTTCTTAACAAGTTTATTGTTGGTGTTAAAGAATGTTATTGACTATTGTATATTTATTGTATATATTTTGTAATATATTGTATATATTAATATACATTTGTTGTATATTTATTGTTGTATATGTTTTGTCTCTTAGTTGTTTGCTGAATTCTTTTTATTTGTTTTAGGAGTCTTTTGGTGGATTTTTTTTTGGGGGGGATCTTCTATATAAAGGATGATATCGTTTGCAAATATGGATTATTTCTTCCTTCTTATATGCATCCCTTTTCTTTCTTTTTTCTGACTGCCCTTGCTAAAATTTTGAGTATTATATCGAACAATAGTATGGAGAGGAAATACCTTTGTCTTATTTCTTATGTTAAAGAAAATACTTTCAGTTTTTCCCTGTTTAGTGTGATGTGAGCCTGGGTTTGTCATAACTGGCTTCTATCAAATTGAGATGAGGGCTTTCTATATGTGTTTTCTTCACATGTTTTGTTATCATGAATATATGTTAGATTTCGTAAGAGGTTTTTCCTACATCTGTTGAAGTAGTCATGTGATTTTTGTCTTTGCTTCTGTTTATGTTTATGTTTATTGATTTAGATATGTTGAGCCATCCTTGCTTCTCCACGATGAAGCCTATTTGGTTCTGATTTATGATATTTTTAATGACTTCTTCATTCTGTTTGGAAGTGTCTTGAGGATTTTTCAGTTCATTAAAGAGATTTGCCTATAGTTTTCTGTTTTTTTTTTTTTTCCGGGACCAGGGTTCAAACTCATGACCTTGCACTTGCCAGGCAGGCACTTGTGCCACAGAACCTCTATAGTTTTCTATGTAATCCTTGTCCAGTTTTGAAGCAATAACAGCTTCCAGGAATGAGCTCAGCAGTACTCGTTGCTCAACACTTTTTAAAAAGGGTTTGATGAGTGTTTGACTTAGGTCTTCCTCAAAGTTCCAATGGAACACCTCAGTGAGCACAGTGGATGTTGGACTTTTCTTAGTCAAGCTTTCATTATATATTTTGCTGCCTGCTATTGTTCTATTCAAAGTTTTTATATTTTTCTTGAATCAGTTTTGGCAGTTCATATATATCTAGGAAATCCTTCATTTATTCAGGTCTTTCAAGTTTATTGGAATATGCATTGCTGAAGTAGTTTTCTATAATTCTCTGGATTTCAGGTGTTTCAGTTGTGATTTTGCCTATTTCCTTTCTAATTGCATTGATATGTGCTATTTTCATTTCTTGCCTGGTGTATTTGGCTAAGAGTTTATCAATTTTGTTTATCATTTCAAAGAACCAACTCTTTCGTTTATTGTCTCGGTATTTGTCTTATGCTGATCGTTTTAACTTCTTTCCTTATGAGCTTCAGATTTGGATTGTTCTTGTTTTTCTAGGATCTTGAAATCATGCAAGAATTTATTTGGGACTTTTTAAGATA
Organism: Capromys pilorides; assembly: GCA_004027915.1. Taxonomy (NCBI): domain Eukaryota; kingdom Metazoa; phylum Chordata; class Mammalia; order Rodentia; family Capromyidae; genus Capromys; species Capromys pilorides. The sequence goes on along the minus strand of PVKN010005760.1, from coordinate 24,117 downwards.
TGCACTCAGAGCTGTAGGCCTCCTTCTTAAGTGGTGCTTTCATTGTGTCCTGCAGGTTGTGTACACTGCATTTGCATTAAGACTCATACTTTAAAACTTCAAAATATTGAAAGGAATTTAGGTGAGAAAGAAGCACCATCCACAATGACAGATGACCCTTGCCATGAGTCCATGCATATGCATGGATAATGCAGTCTCCCTTGATCTTTTCAGAGTGTTCATGGCTCTGGTATTATGCCCACTTCTCAGGTGATAGGATGAACGCTTAGAGAGAGTAGATGATGTGCTCAAGGGTGGGCACTTAGGAAATGATGTACTCAACTTTATACAGCCCCTCAGCTGGACTCCCAAAGCCTGAGATCTCCCCCTATTCTGCCACTTAGAAGATCTGCAGTCTCCTGAAGAGACTGCAAGAGTCATGACTCTTCTCCATAGCACCCAGCTGAGTGCCAAGTTTGTGGACAGTATTTGAGATGTGTGGCAATCCTCTGTTAAAGCAAAGCACATTTATCATCACCATCACCATTATCACTGTCACAGCCCTGGTTCTACCTGTAATATGTACTCAGCAAACCCAGTTTCTTAGGAATCTTTGGAGTAGTAGATATTTTTATCAGGAGCCAAGTTTTGTATGTTTTTAATATGAAATAATATTTAAAGCACACTATATCTGCTATCTAAGAGCATCAAAACAACAACAACATAACAACAAAGCTTCACAAGAGATGTAAAGCACTCTCAGGACTTAAAAAAGAAAATATGGTATTAAAATAGGATAAGCCCCCAGCCCAAGGTCACAGAGCCCCTGTGTGCAGAACTTATGACACAGTCCTTTAAAATGACCAGCTTGATGTCTTGAGGGTCATGAAGTCACCTTAGTGGACCTCAGCCAGTATTAAAAAATACAAAAGAATTGACAAAAAATAAAATTAACCTGTATCAGAAGGTTGTTCACTCTAGTCCCTTTGCTATTGCCATTATTAACACAGTATCACATACCAGGTAAGTCAAGGAAAAGAGATTTATTTGGCTCCCAGTTCTGGCCCAAGGGCAAAGGGCTATATTTGCTGATGGCATTCTTTCTGGCCACTATCTAGGGCAAGGAGAGGAGAGAGAGATAGAGAAGGAGAGGGAGAGAGGGAAGAGGGAGAGAGAGAGAGAGAAAAATGGAGAGGGAACAGGAGAGACAGACAGTCAGAAAGGGAGAGATAGACAGAGAGAGACAGACAGACAGACAGACAAACAGACAGACAGACAGACAGACAGATGGAAAGAACTCTATTTCTGTTCCTCTTCATATACAATTACCAGATCATGAGTATTCAATGCTGGAGTCCCCATCTTGTGACATGATCTTAATTAAATAGGCTCCAGAGTGAGAGACCTCAGCTTGAGCATGATTTCCCACTGACAGCATTGGACATCAAACCAAAGACACACAAGGCCAACCTCACTTGCCAGACTCGGATGCGCTTGAAGCAACTGGGATAAAAAGAAGGCCAAAGGCATCTTATGAGGGCTTGGCATTCAGGTGCTCTAGTGCTGGGTGCCAGCTGGAGAGAGTGAAGGGCACCTTGTGCATGGACAGTGCCCTCAACTCCAGGACCCCACCTCTAGCCCATGAGGCCCAGCAGTTGCTGGACTGTCCTTCAGTCAGGGTACTACTCTTCCTTCATAGGCAGGGTGGTCATAAGCGACAAGCAACCCTTCTCATGCATTATCTAAGCACTCTACAAGTTGATAGGCAAGTCCCTTCATCTATGAGCTGGGTGGGGTGACAGCAGGAGGTATGACATTCATCTCTACAAAAGGGCAGACACTGCCTGTGGCTTGGCATTATGGGTGTCCCTGACCCAAATGACCTGCTTCCCTGAGCTGACCTTATGTGCACCTTTTGAGCCTGCCCTGGGATCCAGGAAGGCGGAGGCTGACTGTACTCAAACCCTTGAATACTGCTTAGTAAACTCTCAAAATATGTACGGAATGCAAAATTTGCTCTGCTCCCTCTCCTTTTGCTTCTCTTGTGGTATCTAACCCTGCCTCAAATGGACTACTGCTCCTTTAGCTGTGTTATTATCCTCAATCAGATTACCGTGTTCAACATGGTGACTGCGCAGCTCCGCTCTGCACAGTAGAGACTGTGTTGTTTAGCTCTTGGAGAGCCAGCTCATTTTCCTTTCCCCATATTGAGCTCTCTAACTGGACGTTTCCCTGTAGCTGTCAAAGGCTTAGCATCTCATTCCCCCTCTGTGTTTATGCAAGAGCAGAGTCAATGCTGAGCGAGACCCAAAGTCAGAAGGAAGAAAGTGTTACCTGGAAGTATCACTGTGTGCACAAGACCAACAAGACGTCGCAGAACTTACCAGGGATACCCAAGTTGGCATGTTGTACCTATTTCCACCTCCCAAAGCAGTTGCCTTGCCTCTAATTTATACATGATAAACACCACCTTCTGAAAATTTCCCTCTGGTCCAGCAATTTAGTCTTACCCATGGGATATTGCTTCTTTAACTAGACCGAGTGAGCTATGCTTCCCACCACCATCACTCACATAATTGCCTGGAAGAGGCCTTTGTGGAGCCACTGGGGAGACAGCTTGGGGAAACCCAGAAATAGGAGGTGCTGCTGCTGAAGAAAACAGAGACCCAGCAATTATGGATCATCACAGAGCCCCAGCCCCAGGCCCCTGGTTCTGCTCCCCAAGGAGCCTCACAGTGCAAGGGTGATTGCTGTTTTCTTCTACTCCATGTTTTTCTGCTTCTTCCATTGCCTTAGCTTTTCCTGGGAGCAGCTTAGTATCGGGGTCCCTTTCAAGGCTGCATCCCCTCAGCTTCTCCGATCCTTAAGAGCTCCTTCCAGCTCAAAGAACGGAGCTATTAGAATTAAGAATGAGAACCATGGGGCTGGTAAGATAGCTCAGCAGACTAAACACCTGCTTAGGCAAGCTTAGGTAAGCGCAGGGACTGTGGTGTGATCCCTGGCACCACATGCTGTGTCAACCCTGCCCCTAGGGTGGGCTGAGCTGGCCAAATAGTCCAGGTGTGGTGGTGCACACCTGTAATCCCAGCTCTGGCTGAAAACAGGAGGATCACTATGAGTCTGAGCTGTGTAGTGAGACCCTGTAACAACCAATTACATTAAAAAAAAAAGAAAGAAAGAATGAAGGTCATGAGCGAGATCCCTGGGATGGAATCTCAGTTGCTCAGGAGAGTTCACAAATCTTTTGCCTCCGTTTTCACATCGCTAATGTGGAGGCAATTCTAGTAGGGTACTCACCCAGAAGGTTACGGTGAGAAGCAAATATGCGCATGTGAAACTGAGATGTGTGGTTCACCATACAGAAGAGTGTTGCTGGGCATGGGCCCTCGTTTACAGTGGGCAGGAGGAGCAGGAGCGTGCTAGGGAGCCTCGCCACACAGACCCTTTTCCATATTTTGCTCCATGGACTGAGGGTGGGAATCGGGCCGAGTCTGCTTCTTCCTCGAGAACGACCATGTATTTTAAGAGCTCTGGTTCTATTCTTCTGTGTGTGAGTGGAATTCAATCCAGAACTATTTTCTCAGCTACCATTTTCTTTTGGCAGAGTGAAAAACTCGGTCTGTTTTGCAAGGAGATATCCCTGGCTAGTTTTTAAGTCTGGTCTCTTTTGATGACCAGTTGCGTTGGCCCGTTTGATGCCTACACCGAATGACTGCCCCATCTTACCTAATCCCCACCCCAAAGCTTGGGGAGAAAAGTGCAAAGGTAGCACAGGGAGAAAGGCCAACCACGCCGACCACCGGCAACCTCTCCCGGGACCTACTCTTTAATCACAGAAATGTGTTCATGTGCACATTTTGGTAATCATATGTTTACAGGTCTCGTCTCCTCTCTATCATAAGCTAGTGTCTGGTCCATATTACGTACCCGGTGTGCTCTCAACAGTGCTATGCTTACCCACGGGCATGAGGTACAATTTGCTGACAAACTCACTGTTTATGCAAATCGATGTGAATATCCGGTATGTGAGATGAGTTGTTAAAATATAGTCAAATTTACAAATTGTATGTGATAAAATTAAAGAAAATAAGTTTTTACTCTTTATTTATTTAGTACATGGGCTCACTGTGCAACTCAGACTTGTAGTGATCCTCCTGTCTCAGCCTCCCCAGTGCTGGGATGACAGGCGTGCACACATACCTGGTTTCAGCGGCTGGCAAGGCTGGTCCAGGTTCAGGGCCAGTGCTGCATGCAGTACTGGGAACTGAACAGTGGTCCTTGTGTTTACCAGGCAAGTACTTAGACACCAGCCCTGATTTGTGCATTTCTAAGCATCTTTTCTTCTTTTGTTTTACATGTTCATGGAGAGAAGTGTTTCATATATCTTTGTGTCTCTCACTCTATCACTTCTCTATATATGTATATATATAAATATATATCATATATATGATACATATGCAAAATTATAGAGATATGATGGATCTACCTATCTATCCATTATATGTGTGCGTGTGTGTTTGTGTATGTGTGTGTGTACCTGACTTAAGCTATGCTAGCAGGTCTATACACCTAAGCAAAAACAGTCAAGTATATCCTGAATTATCTCAGGAAATTGCAGGTAATACTTGGGGCTCCGTACGTAGAAGCTGAAGCCCTAAGATGCGGCTTCTTTTGTTTCCTCTTACATTCTGTCTTGTGATCTCCATCTCTTGGGAGCACCCAAATTTACATTGTAGCTCAATGAGGCACCAGCATGCATTTATTAAGATAAAGAAAAACCTAAAACGTTTTAAATACACAGCTTCACAGTACATGTCAGCATGTGTGTCTATCTTTACATATATGTGTGTGGCACACTGTAATCTTAACACTTTCATTTTTATTATTTCATTCAGTTCTTACTACAAACCTGTAAAAAAGAGTTTGCACTTACAGCTCAGGAAATTAAGTGATTGGTTTACAGCTGGTGGGTGGCAGAGCTCTAGGTTAGAGTTGGGAAAACGAGCGAGGTTGCAGGTTCGTGTTTACCCACTAAGGCTGCCTCCCCCAAAGCTGAGTACAAGTCAGGACAATGAAGTGTTTGGAACTTTGCATCTGTAACATCCCCTTCTCTAGCGCTGGAAGGGACCTTACTGAAGCAGAGGAAGCCAAAGTCCACACACGGATGGCGAAAGACATGCCCGACTCCGCTCTTGCTGAGGCGGTTCGCTGTTCCAGAGGAAGCAAACGCAGCTCTCGACTCCCAGCCTTTGCTCCTGCTCAGTCCCGCTACCCTGGATGTGGGGGGCAGGAAGAGATCTCAGGAAGTGATGAGAAAATGATTGGCCAATTAATGTTAAGAAATGTTCAGAAAAAAAATATTAACATGTACAGATATAGTTAGGCTGGACTGACTTTGTCAGCTAAGCGCTGCAGGTTAGCTGCGAGGAGCTTAAGTGGTAGGAGACCGCCTGCTCTCCAAGTAGGCAGGAAGCCAAGGTTTCCATCTCTGGTACCATTGAACAAAATAGCAAAAATAACAACACAAACAAAAACCAAAGTTAAATGGTGAAAAACCATTTTGACCCAGTTGACAAAGATTTTAAATTTTTTTATTTCATTGGTACATAATTGTACTGCATAATAATTATATTTGTTTTGGGAAATGGGCATATCTATGCCCTACTTTGATCTTTGGGGTACTCCTTGCTTCCCTGCTGAACCCTCCTGCCTCTCCTCGTTGTCCCCTTGGTCTCCTTTTCTGTCTCCAATAGCTCTATCTCCTTGCTTAACAAATGAGAGGAGCAGACAGCTTTCAAAAGAAGTACAATGGTCAATAAGTACATAACAATATTTAACATGCGAAAGCCAAGCAAGAATGAGGTCCTGGGGCTGGCAAGATGGCTCAACGTCTAAAAGCGCCTGCTTAGGGAAGCTTAGGCAGCCACAGGGACCATGGTTCAATCCCCGGCACCACATGCTGCTCCAGCCCCACCCTCAGGGCAGACTGAGCCTGCAACAACAACAACAACAACAACAACAACAACAATAATAATAATAATAATGGTGATGATGATGATGATGATGATGATGACTGAGATCCTGTCTTACTCCAATCAGATTTTTTTTCCTCTAAATGAGAATTACTAACTTGCAATACTCCTACTTCAGCCTGAGGATTCTCATTGTTTGGGAGCAGGAGCTCTCTGCCTGACAATTTACACTATTGATAGCTGGAGAAATAAAAATTTACCTTCTTTCAAGGAAGTGGTTATAGAATAAATCTTACACTGACTGGAAAAAAAAGAAAAAGAAAGTGGTTGAATATTAGGTATCCACAACTTTAAATTTATGCAAGAATTTTGATTTAGCAATCTGAATTCTAGAAAAATTTTACCTACATAATCAAGGATGTGGCCAAAGACTATTGTGCACAAAAGTACATGGAATAATCTTGCATATTGCCAAGTAGAATGACTTAATATCCCAGGGTAAATTAATGTGGGGTATTATGTAGTCGTTAGAATCACATCTTAGTGTAGTACTGAGAGTTTATGAATAGGTTTGTAAGACAAGGGAAAAGGAGAATCGAGGACTAAAATACATCTGATTTTTAAAATTATTATTAGAATTACATTGAGAAAAGAGCTTGGAGAAGAGCAGAGGCTATGAATTTTGTACTGTGAGCCTGGATACATAATTTGCTTATAGTAAAGCATATAATTTTGTAAACTTGTTAGAGTTAGCAAATTGTAGGATCATGGGTCATTTAAATTTTCTTAGTTTTTGAAATTTCCAGGTTTTGTATAGAAATGTATTTCTTTTATTATTCTGAAAATTAACCATTATCAATAAAAAAATAAAAACACCTGTGAAGTGTTGACTTTCACTGAGCAAGATGGAAAAGAACGGGACTTATTTTTGGTACATTTGTTTATTTAATAGCCTTTGTTTCTGTCACCTTCCAAAATTCATAATCCTGGACCCCAGTGCTCTCTCAATGACCTTTGTAGGAAGAGGCTGCGTGGGTCTTTTGAAAATTAGTTTGCCCCTCCATTTCTACTCAGTGGTCTTAGTTGATTAAGAGTTTCTGTCCCCTGTTGAAAAGCACCTTCACAATTGAAATCACTATGAAAGCTCTTTCTAGTTGCCTAGAGTTTTATTTTGCAGCATCACTTTGAGACAAACCCAAGAGTTATATTATTTCTGTATGAGCTTAGACACACGCATCGCAGTGGGCGTGGCTTTGTCACTGTGTCTTTACAGCGGAGTTGACCTTTGGACCTTGGAAAGAGGAGGAATTGTCACTCTTTTCTTATGGATAAGTGAAAAGAAGAATCCAGAACTAAAAGAAATAACCTCTTCTTTAAGATTGTTATAAGAAGTACATTGGGAAAAGGCTGAGTAGAGATCAATTAGAGGCTAACGTTTCTGAATAGTGAGTTTTAAAATGTGAGGTGCATGGTAGGGTGCACGTCTCACGGTGTGTGTTAACCAAGAGATTCTATGTGTGAGAAGCCATGGGAGCTCAGCGTGTCCGTGTGCGTAGTCAGCTCAGCCTGTTCTCCTTTTTTTGGCAAACTACTCCTAGCCTACGCCTGGGAAGCAAGTGGCTTATAGTCCTAAAGTGCCATGAAGTTTCCTTCATGTCAACATTTCTTCAGAAAGTAAAACGTTAAGTCTCCATGTATCATCACAGAGCCTGGGCAAGTTGGTAGAGAAATTGTAAAAGAAAATACTGTATCTCTTTACTGAGATACATCTCCCACTTTTTTGAAGTATAGTAGGGTTGGAAATGTTGAGAAATATTATTAGATTATCACTGATTTTTTTGCAAAAAAAATGAAATTTTAAAAAATACTAGCTGTGGAATTAATTATGACTTGTTAACTGATTGAGGAATCTAGCAAATGAATGTAGCAAGTGGACAGATTATATCAAAATAACTTTGATTAGAGAGAGGGAGCGAGAGAGTAAGATTCATAGGAAGAGTCAAATAAAACATCTTTAAACCAACACATAAAACAAAATTCTGCCTAGTTCCTGCTCCCAGGAAGCCCATAAATGATCATGCTATTAGAATTATTTTGAATACTGAAATTATCTGCTATTGCCAGCTATTAAAAATCTATCTAAATTTAATTTACATTCCAGAAATTTATACAACACTTATATTTCACATTACAATAATTTAATTATCAAATTATTATGCATGTATATACATTTTTTAAATGTCTCAGTTACTCTTCTCTCGTTGCTGGGACAAATACCTGATATTCAAAATGAGGGAAAGAAAGATTTATTTAGCTCACAGTTACTGGAGGTTTCAGTCCATATTCAGCTGGCTCCAAAGCAGAGTGGCACATGGCAGAGGGCAACCTTTCATGGTGGCAGCTAAGAGCAAGAGCACCTGGGAGAGCTAGCAGCAGAGCAAGCAGCTAACTTCTCTTCCTTCCTTACACTGAAATGCAAATCTCCTGCCCCAGGGGAGCGGCAGCACCCATTTTCACAATAATCAATTACAAATTTCAGAAGCCACTCCATGATTGCATGAGGCTTTGGGTGGGACACCTAGACACAAAGCATAGCACTAAATGTCACATTACATTCAGTTCCTATGAGTGAGGTATTGCCAATACAAATAACAGCTAACTAGCATTTCGTTTCTGTGTAGAAATGAGGAGCCTTTTAAGTGAACAATCTGTGAGGTGGCAGGATGAGAAGAACCATCTCTTGCTCTGAAACTTTTCACTCTGGGTTAAGACCCAGCCCTGAGGCATTGGTCATCTCCTAGATGCACAATACTGTGGGTGATAGGAATGAAGCAGACAGGGACTTCAAGCCTGTTTCTGCTCCCCTTGAGCTTTCCCTCAAGTCCACAGAGGACCACATATCTACTTGAATAATTATAACGCTAGAAGTAACTGCTAAATGGAATTAGTAAAAGTAATGGTAGAGTTGCCTTCAAGTTACGCTGCTGTGATTGCATGAAATAAGGAGAGATTATAGCTTAATTGGGTCAAGACATTAAACCATTGTTATGATTTGTGTCTTGAATGTTTCCCCAGAGTCCCATAGGTTGGTCACCAAGCTGTGGCACTGTTGAGATGTGGTGGAACCTATGAGAAGTGGGGCCTGGAAGGGAACAGTTAGGTGGTGGGAGTGTGCCCTGGAAGGGATGCTGGGGCCCTGACCCCTTCCTCTCTTTCCCTCTCTGCTTCCTGGTCACATAAGGGGACCGCTTGGCTCCTGTGGTGATGCTCTGCCTCATAATAGTCCCCAAACTAGCAGAGCCAAATGGCTATGGTCTGAAGCCACTGAGACCGAGAGCCAAAGTAAATTTTTTCTTCTTTCAAATCATTTGTCTCAGGTGTTTTGTCACAGCGCTAGAAATGCATGTGATGATCCTGGAGGACGGCTGAATAGAGCAGGATTAGATGAACAAACCTAGCGAGCAAATCCCTGCACCCACCGTTACCTTTAGCGATAGTTTCTTAATGTTTTTTATTTTACAGATCAATAATAATACAATACTGAGCAGTGACTCCCAAGTATGTACATCCATATTTTATTCTATGCATACACTGATGAGTCAGTTCATCACATACGTCAAGCATATATTGAAAGGATGTAAAATAGATATGTTGAAAGGATGAGCTAGATTTGAAATGAATGAGGCTGAGGTGACAGCTTAGTGACACAGCACCTGCTGGGCAAGCGCAAGGCCCTGGGTTCAATCCCCAGTGCCAACAAAATAGAAATAAACAATAATAAATTAGCACATCTATTAATTTAATTTATGCTGAACAGTTTTTTGTAAAGCGCTATTATAACCACTGCAGTGTAGTTGACCATGTTGCATGATTTTTGAAAATTATGGTCTCAAGTTGTGACAACAGCAATTGAAGGGTCTGTTTTTCAGTTTACTTTGTTTGCCATTAGTTTTAGTGGCTGTCATAGCTGAAGGACACATTTGACAGACACAACACAAATGTATGAGGTTTACGTATGAAGACAGGAGGATGCTGGAATTCTGCTAGTTTCAGAATAGTCTCAGTTTGAGGAGATCAACTTCTTATTATTGTTTGGTGACATCATTGAGGGAAACTTGGAGTAGACACACAGGTGGATGTCAGCCCTAATCTTACAGCGTTTGATTTCATTTGCCTAAGCTGATTTCTAGGTAGAACAGCTTGTATTTTAAAGCCATTTGTGTATTTGGTGAGGATTAGTTTACACAAACGAGACACTGTGACTTATACATGAGTTGCAATACTCAAGGAGAGCAGGGCAGAGTGGGGTGCCCACCGAGCTTGCTTGCCCTGGCTCCCCTGAGAAATGCCCCCTGAGGTGAAGATCCACCCTCTGGTGTCTTGACCTAGGGATGCCACCTCTCTGAAACCAGATACTGAATCTTGGCCATTCATATTTCTCTCATAAAACAGGAAGTATTCTCAAACATTCCTCTCTTTCTCCTGTGACAGTGACAAGGACTCTGTGAAGTGGCCCTTACACCCACCTCTGGAGATCTTCAAGTTTCCAACAGGGAAGGGGACAAGAGGAAGGTCTGGGTACACTCGAGGGAGACCAGAAATAATATTTTTTCCCTAGAAAATAAAATCTCAGGCATCTACAAGTCAGATAATGATCCTGTTACAACTACACCACACTGTACTTTTTTTCTCCTTTTGGGACACTTGGGACAAAATGATCAGATTGACCTTGCCCTGTTCCTCAAGTCTCTCACGCCCTCTTTAGACCTCTGTGGATAGATCCATGAGATCCACAGATTGGCGCCTCCTTCCTCCCAACAGGTCCAGAGTGCATCAAAGTGCACACAGCTTCTGTTGGTGAATTATCAGCCTTAGGAGCTTGATAAACAGTTTTAATACAAATGCCAAATATGTGTGTGTGTGTGTAGATGTATCAAAACAGATGGTCCATGTTGTTCTTTTCTTACTTCTCAGACTCAGAATGAAACACTGCCCTCTCTAGATTTCACTTACTCCGAAGAGGGCCTGTGGAGTCTCACTAGCGTGCGGTGCCTGGTCCCCATCTCTTCCTTCCAAGGCCAAACCCCTCTGCCATTTGCTATTGAGTGCATGCCTTTGGCCAGGCCCCCACAGCTGTGCCTACAGCTTCTGCCTCTGTTAAGTAGGGTCTCCTGTGTTTCAATTTCTACTGCCTGAGACTGTTTGTGTGATACTGAAACCCTCCATCTATGCCTGAGACTTGTGGTTTGGCAGATTTCAAATAGGCATAACACCTAAATCCATGATTATTAACATTTTTATGTTTAATAATCACCACCTCTTCTGAGGATCTATGTGGCAGCTGACCAGAAACACAAAGGCCCAAACTCTGAACTTATGCATACAATTTCGAAGACAGGATAGTTTCTATCTCTTCTGAAGTTCACCTTAAACTAAGATCTTGTAAAACAATTAAACTTACTGAGTTGCAGTCCTATAAACCAATTCATAATAAAAGTGTCTTTAATTTTAATTAGTATTGCTTTTCCTTTCTCTTTTCAACAGGTTAACTTTCAACAGTTATAGAATGTTTATGGTATGTCTATATGCCTAGAACAGTAAAGGACTCTTCATTATGATACAATGCTTACCATTAAAGACACAGTCATGGGCAGCTCTGTTTTGTGACTTCATTGTCACAGAGGCCTGTACATAGGTTGCTAGTTGCTTATCCAAAATCAATTTCTTCTCTTCTTCCTTACCAAAAGAACCCTGATTTTGTTGGGGATGGCAGTGTGCCTGGTGGAAAAAATCTGCATCACCTAGCCTCTCATATAGACAGAAGTGTCTTGTGGTTAGACCGTTGCCAATGCAAATTTAAAATGTTCCTTAGAAGAGCGAGACTTCCAGCTACTTGGAAATCTGATGAAAGAGGATTATGAGTTTGAGGCCAGCATAGCAAGACCCTGTGCAAAAATGAAAGACTTGCTGCCTCTCCTATAGCCATCTTACAGTCGTGAGGCAACTTTGAGAACAGAGGATATGTGTGCAAATGGTAAAAAGAAAGAGTTGGAAAAAGTGAGAAATTCATAACTTTGGAGTCTTCAGCTGGCCCTGGACCTCCTTCCTCTGGACTTTGGTCTTCAAGATACATGAGGGAAAAAGAAATCTCAGTGTTGATCAGATAAATAAATGTACATATACACGTTTATGCAACTAGACACATTTCTTAACTAATACAAATTTCCTAAATAGATATCCCATTTAAAAAACTATGAACTCTAAATAGCAAATCTTGTATCATTAACAAATGGATAATTTTAGCCAATTCATTGGAATCATTTGAAAATGAGCTTTTAAGCAGCTTAATTTGTGTAGCCTCATTAAAAATGTACATTCATGTATAACAGTGATGGTCCTGTAGTGTCAGTGATTCCACGGCCCTATGCACACCGCAGTGGGCCATTTGTTACCACTGAAGTCTAAGTCTCTAAAAGGTCTGCCATCACTGGCTTCTCTTCCAGATGATGCATCCTTGCAAAAATTCCACTTGGAAGTACTAAGCGTCCTTAATCTGTCTTCTCATTTCCCGTCCCCAAAACCTACCTCCCAGGAGTAATCTTGCATCAATTGTCCATTGGTGGTGTAACAAATTACCTCAGACTTAGTAGCTTCTACACTTCCCAAATACACTATTTTATAGTCCTAGAGACCAGAAAGTTGAACTGAATCTGAGTGGGCATGACTCCAGGCGTCGGACGAGCGGAGTTACTTTGTGAAGCTCCATCCTTCCCAGCTTCTGAAGCTGCTGTGTTCCTTGGCGGTTGTCCAACCTCAAGGCCAGCAGGGGCGGTCAAATCTTTCTCACACTGCATCATCCTGGGGTGGGGCCTTCTGTCTCCCTCTTCCACTTGCAAGATCCTTGCATCACTCTCACAGAAGTCAACTTGTACCAAGATAAATGTATTTTGGTTTATAGTTGCAAGGGCCTCAGTCATGAGTTTGTTGGCCCCACTGCTTTAGCCTGTGACAAAGCAGCCCTGCACAGGGTGACAGAAGATAAGATGCTCACCTCACGGTGCCTCTCTTCTTCAGGAAGAACAGAGGGCAAAAAGAGCCAGAGAGAAGGAGGTTAGGGTCCCCAAAGTCACATCCCCATGATCCACTCCTTTCAACTTGGCCCTACCTCTTAACTGTCCAGTCAGTTAGGAAGTTATCAGTGACTTAATCTGCTATGAGGTTGATGTGCTCATGGCCTGATCAATTCCTAAAAGCCCACCAACTATCCTTGAGGGATATTTTAGATCCAAATTATAGTAATCTGGGTTAATCTTCCCATCTCAAGATTCTTAGTTTACTTATATCTTATTCTTAGTTTACTTAAATTCTTTTTTAAAGCCACCTATGGAAATCCATTGCAGGTTCCAGGGTTGAAGGTGTGGATGTATTGGAGTGGTCATTTTCCCTAGCACACCACTCTTTCTTTCTTTCTTTCTTTCTTTCTTTCTTTCTTTCTTTCTTTCTTTCTTTTTCTCCTCTTTCTTTCTTTCTTTCTTTCTTTCTTTCTTTCTTTCTTTCTTTCTTTCTTTCTTTTGGTATTTTGTACAGCATTTACAAGGTCTAGGGGTCTCACTATGCAGATTGGAGTCATAGTGATTCTCTTGTTTTCAGCCTACCAAGTGCTGGGATTACAGGCCCACGCCAGCACACCCAGTCTCAGTAGCCATCTCAGCATGCCCCAAGGACAGAGCTGGCACAGCTCATGGGGGACTGAATCCTGGCTGCTGAGCTCCATCTAAGCAGGCACTTTAGTCCGCTAGGCTATCTGGCTGGCCTACCATGATTACTTTTGATAGGTCTCTGCGAAGTGTTTTTCTGGGTACACATAGAGTTATATTTTAAATACTTGACTGAAATCTGAGTTCATATTATTCTGCTGCTTGTTGTTTTTGCTATCAGTGTGTAAAGCATATTTTCCATGTTGGAACAGAGATCCAGTAAGGGAACGGTTTCAAAGAAGGCTTCCTGTTGAAATTTTGAGGACATGTAGGATTTTTTTTTCTTCTGTTAAAAATTAAGAGACAGTGTTTCTATGAATCTTGCTTAAGGATGAACAAAGTAAAAAATAAAAGTAAGAAGTTAAGGAGAAAAATTCTCACCTATTTACACAGGTGAGTGTAGTGTTTTAGAAAACAGCTAATAGCCAATTGCATTCAGCAAAGTTCTCTGGAAATCACTGTAAGCTCTATGCTATCAGCATCTGTGGCTATATTTCTGTTTCTTATATATCCCTCTGATCAGCAGTATCTGATCTTCTTGGAATAATTTCTATTTTTCAGTCGATAAATGTGGGAGGGGGAGTTAAAGAGGGGCCTGTTCATCTCCTAGATCATTGACCAAATCTGTGCTAACCCAAATATTCCCTCTTTTTAAAAATCTAAATTTTGGACAAACTGATAATTTATACCGAAAATGTTGGAAGTAAGTGCATCCTTCCAGTGACCCTAAAAGGATTAAAGACAGACTGGATTAAATGACAAGATTAAATTACAGACAGATAAACAGAGAGAAAACTAGTGACATCTAAAGCAAAAATTGTAAAATTAACCTTGGAATAAATCTCAAGAATTATAAAAAATACTGTATTAAGAACTGTCAGTCCTAGAGTGTTGTAGGCAGAAATATGCTAAGATCTTTTGTTTTTACAACTGGGATAAAAAGATCAGGGTCATCCTAAGCATTGTGTAGGCACTCTGGAGAATGCTGAAAGCATTTCAGCCTTGGTTACAGAAGCTGAAGTGATGTTATAACTGAGGGAGTCGTGCTTGCCACTGTACCTGAGCCCAAGTGTCCACCCTTCCCCTGTATTTGGGAACCGGCCCAGCAACATTTAAGAGTTTTGGTCAATATTTGAACAGGGGTAAGGGGCAGAGCAAGCATTTGGAGAAGACCTACAGGAAAAAGTCCCAGCGAAGTGTGCTATCTATTCTTTAGAAATCAGTTACTGAGATATCAAAAAGGAAGAGCAGTCGAAGGCTTTGCCTAATTAAGCAGTTGATTTTATAACTATTTAATGAAACAACAACAAAAGTAACCGCTGTTCCTAATCAAAGCTCTTGGTGGTAGACAGCAGACAGCTGACTTGACATATTTTGAGCATGAAAACCAAGTTATGGGAAAGACCTTCTGGAGGATCTTTTAGAAGGAGGAAAGGGGGCGATGGCCAAGCCACAGAAGACAGGAACGGGAAGCGAAGCTGGGCAGTTGGGGTTTTAACCATTAGACCTGAGGACTCACCACTTTGTAATTCAGCTTCGCTTGTTTGTTCCAGCTTTCTCCATGTGATGGAGTGACATAATAGATCTCAGCCATCATCATTAGGAAATCTCCCTCTCCATCTAGCTCTACTTCAAAATCCTGGAGGAGACCTCTAATTGGTATCGCCGTAATGATCTCTTGGAACAATCACTGCAGACAGAGTGTGATGTATTATTCACATCTTTGTCTCTATGACAGGAACAGAGAAGTTGGGGGGTCTATAATTAGAACTTTGCATTAGAATCACCTAGTCAAAACTGAGAAAAGCTGGTACCTCCCAGAAAGTAGGAATAGTTGTCAGAGGTGAGATAAGCATCAGTGGGTAGATAGCTAGGTGGAGGGTCAACAAAAACCTGTACTTTGGGGTAAATGCACCATGGAAATACATTTGGATGTTGCATCAGCCTGTGGAGGGAAAATAACCTCGGCATCATTTGGTTTTACACAATAACATTCCATTAAAAGTAAAAACAAAATGAGATATATTCGTCAAGCATTTGTATGGTGCAAAAGGAGAAAAGCTTGTATATTAGTCAGATTCCATTCCTGGGGAAAAGTACCTGACAACTGCAACTTAAAGGAAGGAAGGTTTATTTTGGCTCAGGGTTTCGGATGGTCCGGTCCATGGTTAGCTGCCTCCAAGGCAGGAGCAGCATGGTGGAGAGGACTGTGGAAGAGAGCTGCTTCATCCCTTTTGGCTAGAAAGCAGAACGAAAAAGAAGTCAGAGACAAGAACGGAGACTCCCTCCCAGGTCCCACCTCTAGTGACTCATGGCCTCTAACGAGGCCTCACCTGGTAATGGCACATCCAGCTCCAAACTCATCAATAGGTCCATGCGCTAGTGAGCTTAACACCCCATAGTCCAATCTTCTCCTGAGAGCTCAACCTCTGAATGCCTAAGATTTGGCAGAGATATTTTAGATCCAAACCATAACAGCTTATTTGTTTCTAAGTTTTGACCACGCTGGTTTTTTCTGGTGTCTACTGACATTTTCCAATCTGTGAATGTGGAAACTCTTCTAAATTTGGCCTAGTCACATCACCCTAAGAGGGCTTCCAAATAGAGGCAGGAGGTAAAGAAAGAACCGCTGCAGACACGCCCTCAGTGAGCACTGCCGTGTAAGCTGCATTCCAAAGACAATACAGCGCAGATCATTGAAGTGAAATGTACAGGGCAGTAGAGCCATGTTCTGAAAATGCTTAAAACACAATGAAGTATATGTGTGTGGGCATGTTAACGTGTGTGTGTGTGTGTGTGTGTGTGTGAAAAATCTATTTGAGGAAAGAAAAAGGAACAAGTGACCTAGATAGTTCAACAACTTTTAAAAGAAAAAAAAATCACAAAGTTTGACTTGCAACATACATTTTACCTGCACTTTGAAAGTGTCGATTTTATTAATCATAGTAGTATGCCAATCACAGCTATTTCAAAATAATCCCTGGATAGCTGACAGCTTTGACAATTATTTCTCTGTATTTAATATTACACGTCATATGGCATTAGTAAATATTATTGAATTTTTCAAAGTCTACTTTTTTTGTCCTTTATTAAGCAGTAAAAATAATGTTTAAAATTGTTCACCTTTTTACTATTACTAGTATGTATTATTGAAGCCACAATAGATACCATATTTTTTCCCCAAGAAAATTTTAGAAATATGTGGGGCCCAGAAGAAGTAAGTGTAGATGTGTAATCAAAGCTTCCTACTCCTCTTTTTAGGTTTCCAAAACTGCATACAAGATAAAGACTTGGCTACAGAGACAGTGTTTAATCCATGACTCCAGGAAGTTTCCAGGATGGGATGGAGAAAGCAAGAAAAGCAACAGCACCAACAACATGGACAACATCAATGAGGTTGTTCTACTTTCCTCGGCTGCTGGGGCCCCCGTCTGCTTGGAGTCCTCTGAGAAGCCCTGTGGAGCATGTGTCAGAGCTCATCTATGAGTGGTGGGGAAGCTGGAGCCCGTTCACTGACTCAGCTTTAACTGTTAAGTGTTGGCTGGCGTCAGTTACTTTGCGTGTTACTCAGACCCAATACCTTAGGGGCCACACCTCCAGTGAGTGCCTCCTCTGACCAAACTTCAGCTCTCGACTTTGCATTTCCTTATGAAATCATCAGTGGACTAGTCTATTGATCAGTCTCAAGTTCCCATTATCCCACTGCCCCCTTTAAGCCTCACCTATAAGTGCATAAGGCTTTAGAGGACCATCTAGATAGATTTAAACCCTAACAGTTGACTTAGAGGAATTAGACCTCTAAGGTCTAACTGAAGACTGAGAAAAGGCTCAGCAGAGATGCAGGGAACAGAGTATTCAAGGTAGGACACTATCAGTGTGTACAGACATGAATCAAGGGCCAAGAGTGGCTATCATGCTCACTTCTTATTCTTATCCCTGCCTTTCATGCCTACTTTGATTTTACTGTATGATTGCTATCTTAAGGCTGTGATTGGCTACAATCTAAAAACAAACAAACAAACAAACAAACAAACAGAAATACCAGAATATGTGGAACAAGTCACAATCCCTGCTGTCGCAATTGGTTCCAAGACTATAAGTTATACTCATCATCTCTCTCTTTTATAAATTTGTCTAGATTTTTCCTTGCCCTTGTTCAGCACATCCATCAGTCTCAGTTTCTTGCTCATGATCTGACACAAACTTCAGGAATGTCTCAGGGGTTTTCTCTCACCATCTGGAATGAACTATTTTACTAAAGCAAGCATCATTGTTTCCCCTTTCTGAAAACCAAATACAAATATAATTCTGTCATTCATGGTCTGAACTAGAATGACATTCTAGACAGTGGCAAGCTCATCATGAGCCCTGTAGACTAGGTTGTAATGAAGCATATCCCCAGGGCCAATACAGTAGCCTTTGGCACTTGACATGAGGCTGTCGCAAAACCTGTTTGCATTCACAAGAGAAAGATGAAAATCCACATGCATGATTAGCATGGAGCAACTCTCTAAGGTGACCAGAGTCCTTGCTCTTCATGGGGATTGGTTTTGCTGCAGTGTGGTGGCCTCAGAACACACTGGCGTTTGAGGTAAGAAGCTGTTGACATGGTTAGAAATGTTCACAGCCTCTGTGGGTCAACTCAGAGATTGGTCAGGCTACAGGGAAAGCCGTCAAGAATGTCTGCTTTACAGTAACTGATTTTACCAGATTTCCACCTTTCTGAACCCTAGTGAAGGTTACTTCGGTATCTGCTTTAGCTTCAGCAAACTATCTGCAAAAATATCAGCAGGAAGACCTTGTTCAACACTGTGGCCTAAACACACGGCCATCGAAGTTCTATCCTGAAACCTCCCTAAATGATAGGAAAGGAATAAAAAACAATTTTATAAATCTAGAAAGATAAGGACAGCAAAAGAGGCAACAGAAGATAAAAACTAGCAACAAAATGTTGGAAGGCGGATGAAGGAGTATTGACAAAGTTAACAGACCAAGTGGAAAGTTTGCTTTCTTACAAAAACTCCCAAAAAGCAAATGATGCCCACAACAAAACCCTGGAAAGACCCAGAAACTGGAAATATGTGTTATTTTTTTAAAAAAATCTAGTTTAGATCTGAATGTCCTCTCAAAGTCCAGGTAGGAAAAACTTGGTCCTCAGCACGATGTCATTGAGAGGTGGGGAGAGGGGAAATTTTAGGTCATTGAAGGCAGGTTCTTGAGGAGGGTAGTGGGATGTGGGTCTTTTTCCATTCTCTTTCGGCACCCTGATCATGAGGCGAGTGGGTTTCTTCATCATATGCTGCAATGCTGTGTTGCCCCAAGCCTGAAAGTCATGGGCCCAACCCATCAGGGACTGGAGCCTCTGAAACTATAAATCCAAATAAACCTTTTTTCATTATATATTGATTCTCTCAGATATTTGTTATAGCAACTGAGAGCCAACTAACACCTTTCTAGAGGGAGATGTGCAGAGTGGGGTTGATAAAAGAGACCTCTGGGTCCCCCTCTTGTTCTGTGCGCCAGCTAAGCATGCAGGCAGCAGATAATTATTTCCAGGAAATGGAGCCAGAGTCTTCAAACTCTGTGATACTAGATTGGGATGAGGACTGAGGTAAAGCCAAAACAGGAGGATCGAGTCTAGTCTACATGTCATACACTAACTAGGGAGACACCTGTCCTTCTTCCCTCACTTGGATGACAAGACACTGGCAGCTGGATACATGGCACATTCCACAGATGGGATTGGAATGGGCCCCTCTGATCATGCTTACTGGTTGGAGAAGAAACTAAAATACTGTCATTTAGAAGACTACCAGTAATGTCACCAGATACCTGGTGTTGTTCTACAGTAAAGTAGCAGTTCATAAGCACTGCTGGTACACAAGGTTATCCATCAGATTTTAGTGCCTCATTCCTTTTTTTTTTAAGTGGGAATTGAACTTAGGACCTCATGCTTGCCAAGCAGGTGTTGCACCACTGTACTGAATCCCTGGCTGCAGTGTTTCATCCTTAAATATGAACAAAATTCAAGTATCAGTAGACATGTGACCAAAGTTTCTAACAGAATGTAGAGATACAAAGAAAACTAGGCATAAACAAAGAGAGCTCAATGAAGAATGCATGTTAAAGAACTCTTTATTTCATGACCTCAGAAATACAAGCTAACATATTGCAACTATGAAATAAATAGATGCTGCTAAGTGAAAAAGATAGTCATTGACAACATAAGAAATGGTTCTTGGAAAATAAAAACATAATGAAACAATTGGTTCAATAAAGGGGCTCAAAGGTAAGTCTTCAAGAAACTGAGCAAACAGAGAGATGAAGAGCTAGGATTAGAATGTTAAGGAGACTTATCATTTACTAAATGAAACTTTAAGAAAGAGAAAGTGTTAAAATAGAAAAGGAGAAATGATTAAAGAAATGATTAAAGGAAAATGACTTCCCCAGAGCTGAGGGGTATGAATCTCAGATTGATGTGCTCATGAGCAGTGCGTGAGCGTTCACTTCGGGCTCCCAGCCTCTCTCTGGTTTTGAGGCCCTTAGAGTTTTGAAAACTTGATGTGTAGGTAGATAGGCCCTCTAAAATCCTGTCCTTCTCCTCCTTTTCTTCAGTTATTTAATTAATTTCCACCATATTTTTCCAGCCAAATTCTCACTCTTCAGATCTTAGATCTTATCAGTACCAATCACTGTATTGACATCAACTTGATAATCTCAACCTCAGGCTTCCAAATTTCTGACCACAACTGACCAGCTTTATTCATTTATTCTCACTAGAATCTCAACTCCTGAAATATTTCAAGTCTTTTGGGATCAAATCTCAGCTAGTCTGCTCCTGCCATCTTCTCACTGGAGCTCCTATCCTTAACCAGCTGAGTGAGACTCAGTGATCAGTCATCATGTACAGTCCCCTGCATACACTTTCAACTCTCTTGCCCTCCCTTTTCATTGCATTTTTTCTTTCTTTCTTTCTTTCTTTCTTTCTTTCTTTCTTTCTTTCTTTCTTTCTTTCTTTCTCTTTCTTTCTTCTTTCTCTCTCTCTTTCTCCTTCCTTCCTTCCTTCCTTCCTTCCTTCCTTCTTTCCTTCCTTCCTTATTTATTTATTTGGCACGAAGTCTCACTACACAGTTTGGACTTCCAGTGATTTCTCTTGTCTCAGACTCCCCATTTACTGGGATTACAGGCATGCTCCACCAGACCCAGTTTCAGAGAGGCTGGCACAGCATGTGGTACTGGGAATCTAATCCCAGTCCTTGCACTTGCCAGGCAGGCCCTTACAAGGCTATCTTCCCAGGCCCTGCATTTTCTTTATAAAGACCAAATTCTGGTTTCCCCCAATTCTCTACCTATCACATTTGCATATGTATGAAGTTGAACTGGGCTTGAGGAAAATCCACACCCACCCTAAATAGTCTGACCATAGTGTCATTAACTCCCAGTGAACCTTTCGTGTTATGGAGCAGTCCCTCTGCATTTCTGTAGTCAATTCATTGCCTTATTCTAGTTTCTTCTCCCTCTACCCTAAATGACTATTTTGCATCTTCTCCTGCAATAGCTCTTCTCCCACTCTCTCTAGTGTCCTTATTGCCTAATTCACTAAGAAAGTAAGGGTTTTCAGTGCAAGTCTGCCCATTCCCACCAGTCTTCAATGCACTCTGCCACAGTACATGCACAGACTGTCCATCGTCCAAGCTAAGGTACTTGCTGTTTTGATTTCAGCCTTTCACTTGCAAATTGCAGCAATTGTCCCTTCTCTCTTTCATCAATTTTTTCTTTCTCTGGAATCATTTCAGCAAGCAACTGTGTTATAATATTGTCTATGAAAACCTCTTCCTTGGATTTCTCCTCCCCTGTAGGACAAAATTGAAAGTGTTGCTTGTGTTTAGTGTCTCTAGTTCCTCTCCTGCATTTCCACTCCATCTCACTTGGATCGTGCTTGGTATCACAGGCAGAGCAGATCAAAGCCACTGAGGACCTGTGTGTTGCCAAGACTCAGGCCTTCCCTTCCTTCTTCAGTCAGCCGTCAGTTGCCCACTGAAAGTTTCCTTCTTCTGGAAACTCTTTATTTTCCTTCCTCCTCTTCTCTTTCTCCCCCTGAGTCTCCCTTGTGGATTCTTCCTGTCTTCTTGATCTTTAATATATCAATGTACCTCCAATCCCTGACCTCAGATTTCTTCCCTTTTCTGTTTATTAACTCCTTTGCTGATCTTATCAGGCATGTTATGTTTCTATGCTGATGAGTTCAAAACTTATATGTCTAGCTTAGACTTCTCCTCTTAACTGCACATATCCAGCTGCCTACTAAAGGTCTTGCAGAGATGCCTGATATGTGCATCAAAGTGAGGTATCTAGACTTAAATTCCTGCCCTTCCTGTAGGTTTCTCCATCTCAGCAATCAATTCTTTCCTTCTATTTGTTCAGTAGTGTCCTGTTTGACTCATTTCTTTTTTCATCGCACATCGTATGCTTTATATCTATCAGTGTCTCTTATTGATTGTATGTTTAAAACTCAATCAGAAATGGAACACTTTTCTAGAATGTTAACACCACTAGCCAGAATACTGTAGCTGGGTACATGTCTGCTGTTGTTTGCCTGTCTTACTGCTGTCACCTCCTAACTCAGCTCCTTCTTCTGCCTTTAGTCCACTGAGTCCATACTCAGTGTGTACAGCACCATGATGACCCTTTAAAATCCACATAAAAAATCTGAATAACTCAGATTCATACAACTCAGATCATGATATCTCTGCTAATGTCATTTCCTCACCTCTTTAGCTTACTCAGGATAAAAGTCAGACCTTAAAAAAAAACCCCTACCAACTCCGGTATTATCTGGCTGCTTAACCACCTCTTGCACAAACTCACCTTCTAGTCAGCCTTCCCGGACCCTTATTATTTCTCCAATATATCAGTCCTGTTCTTGACCTCCCCAGAGCTTGTTTGCCCTGGACAAGCATAGTCTGGAATGTTCTTCTTGTACTATTCTACTTCTTCACTCTTTCAAGATCATTTCCTACATATCAAGTAAGAAGATAAAATAGCAATACCTGTAACCACTGGAGTGGAAGATATTCCCTATTTACAATTCTCTACATATCTAGAATATTAATCATGTCAGAAAGTAGAAATGAAAATTTTATTTCTTTTTCAGGAAGCTCTTGGAGAATGTGGCCTACCCACATGACTTAAAAACTTAACAAAGAAGAAACTGGTCATTCAACACCAAAGAGAAGGAATTAGGGCTTCCAAAGGGGGTGGTGTTGAGAAATCCTGAAACAACATCTGTGGCTTCTGCCTAGGAAGAGCAGTAGACACTGAGAGGTTGCCCTGTGCATTTCACATAATAAGGAGACTGATCACTTTATGGACTTTGAGGATGATACATGAGAGTTACATATGAAACCAAGGAGGAGACCATAATGGTCAGGAAATAAATCAGATGCAAAGGTTTGTCCCTCATATGGTTTCTCTCACACAAAAATTAAATATGAAAGAGGAGAGAGAGTTAAAAATAACTACTGTATTCCAAGTATGTTGCTATTGTTGGTCTCTGGTTTCACTCTAATAAAGGATGAGAACTCACGCTGCAAGATTATACTTCTTTGGGTATGTTAAGGTCTTTCTTGTAGTTGTGAGCATGGTCTATTCTGAAAGAAAAAGTAAATTGCCAGGTCAGGAATATTAGGAAGATAGTCACTCAGTGGTTACCTAGATTTAGGGGAAGGAATTGGGAGACAATGACTAGTAGGGTGTTTTATTTGGGATGGCAAAAAGAACCAAAGTTTGCTTGTGGTTGTAGTTGTACCACTATGTCCCCGAGCTGGGGTTTACTGAATCTTACATTTTAAGTTTGTAAATTGTATGCTATGCAGATTTTTGGTTTATTTACTTATTTATTTTGTATTACTTAGGGAAGGGTCTACAGGATATTTAGGGTCTCACTACTAGATCAGATTCATAGTGATTTGCCTATGTATAGCCTCCAGAGAGCTGGGATGACAGGGTGCCACCACACCCAGTTTCAATCACCCGTCTCAGTGTGCCTTGGGGACAGGGCCAGCACAGCAGGCCTGGGGATTAAACCCTTGGCCCCTGACAAATTTTTGGTTTAAAAGGTTTGTTTTATTAAGAAAAAAATAAAATAAAATCAATGGGAAGGTTCCCTGCAAGAAGCAAAACGATCGGACAAGAAAAGATAAAACACAATCATAACATTTTGCATGGTTCAATTGTGAATATCATTTTCAAATTGTAAGAATGGCCTTTATTACATATTATTGTCTTCAAAGCAGTGGTTCAGATAACTAGATAGAAGCATGCCAAATTGGTCAAAAAATATTAATTATTAAACAAAATATTAAGTATCAAACAAATACAAAGTAGCAGTACGATTTTCTTAGCTATTC